>JAGJTL010000016.1:5983511-5999990 GCA_022063505.1 Calosoma granatense
AGTTCTACCTATTTTTTAGCTAATTAAAATAAATTATTAGAATATCAAATCAAATACAGTTTTACACTATTTCTCTCTATTATATAGCGTCAGCCATTTTGAAATTAGGTTAATAACATGGAAAAATATGTGTAATATTAGAACAGGGGCGGAACCTTGTTTTTGGGGACCAAAAGTTTCTGTTCTTTGTTCACTTAAGGATTATTAGTATTCAATGTTATTTTTTTTCTAGAACAACGTCGCAGGGTAGTTCTTCGCATTCCGCAACCCTAAATGCATCCCTGCATTTCCCATATCCAAACTGTATATATCTCTGTAGTGTATTTTACTTTTTTACTTTCTCATTTACTGAAAACAATAAACAGCTTCTTAAAGCCGAGAAAATAACAAAGAAGTAGAAATATGGTTATGTTTTTACGGCAAACTTATGCGGGGTTTTTTGGATAAATTTCAACATAAATCTTCAAACAAAGTGGACAATATCGAATAGAAACGCGACATTAACAATATTTACTCCTTTCTGAACTTTCAATGTTGATTAGTTAGCAAGTGATTAAGCTAATTAATCCCTAACATTTTTGGCTTAGACCAATTTAAAATATGCTTAATCGAAAATTAAAGATATAGTGTATGTAATAAAATGGTTCTTAGCAAATAATACTGTCCTAGTTATCCAGATATTCACTTTAGATAATGTAAATTATGATACTTTCATCTGTACTATGTTACATATATTTCTTACAGCTTTATTTTTATGTTTTGCTAAATTATGTGATCCCAGTATTTGATCTTTGATAGTGAAATTCTTGTAGACATTTTGTAATACATTTATTAATGAAACATACTATGAGCATCCTGTAAATACAATACAGTTTATTACTCTACACAATGAGACTGAATAATTCCGGAGCAGGTAGATGAAATTTTCAGGTTAATTTCTTCCACGACGGTTCTATCCACGGCTTAAACCTCTGCTTCTATTGTAGTAATTTAATGGTTCCATCTCAGTGACAAAAGTTATACGGTATAAATCAAGGTCTATTTCACGTGGTCTTGCTTGCTGAGGTTGTTTACGTATCTTGAAATAACGCAGGAATCCACACTAAAACCAAATGGAATCATAATCAATATATTTACAAATAATATCAGAAATCGATTTATTATATGAATTTATTACACGTTTATCCTTACCAGAATTGTAATAAACATCAAATAATAATTATCCATTTTTCGGATATCAATGAGCAAATTTTCACACCTGACAATTATCAATGTATGTGTTGAAATAAAATTTTTATTTGTACAGTCTACGACAAAAATGCTACTGCGGTAAATACATGAAACAAATAGTTATTTTAACTAATATTTAAATCAATGTCAGTGAATATTTTACTAATATTTCAGTAACAGTTTCTGAACTAAATAACTGATAAATAAATAACACATGTTCATATAGCATATATATTTTTATTAATCCATAGACATATATATCATGTAACGTTTATGCAACTTTTGCAGTATTTTTGTTCCATTCAAATAGATGATCATATGTATATTTGTACTTGGCTGCTACAGTTCTAAACAGCTGACGTAAGTAGTTATAATCTGGAGTCTCATCATAACGTAATGCTCGTACGTACTGGAAGTATTGAATGAACACCGACGGAACGCCTTGGCACAGCATCTCTATGTTGATCGATAATTTGATGCGTTGAATTTGCTGGATTTGCGTTTGAAATGTGTCCGTTGGAGAAGTTTCCCAGGGTAGGGTGCCTGTGATAAAGTACACCAGTATATAACCGAGAGATTCAAGGTCATCGCGTCTGGACAATGTTTTGTACAAATGGGCGTTACGGGCTGCGAAAGCAGGATTGCCCACGAAAAGCGGGTGTGTACTTTTGCACGGGAGATGCTTATTTCCGTGGAAATACTGTCGAGCCAATCCGAAGTCAATAAGGTATACTTCACCAGATTTGTCACCACGCCCCATCATCAAATTTGCTGGTTTCAAGTCACAATGTACGAAATGCAGGCCATGGAATGTTTGTAAACGCAACAGTAATTGATCTGCAAGCTGTAAAACCGTCTTAAGTGAAAATTTTCTACCCATATCATTGTATACGTGTTTCAGTGAAACGCCAAGTAAATCCATAACAAGAATATTATAACCCTTCTCATGACCAGCAAATAAAATATGTGGAAATCCATCCCAGTTTTTAAGATCTCGGTATACCGCAGTCTCATGTGGTATTGTTGGTCGTCCTGCACTTATACGTTCTAATTTTATGGCTACTTTTTTCTTCGATAGTTTATCTTTACCCAGATAAACTGTTGAATACGTGCCATGATCGATTTTTCGTTCGACTTTGTATCTTCCATTAATTAAATGATTTTTTAGTACGTTTGCTGATTCCATTTCAGAGTTTCAATCAAATGCTTTATAATCACAACAGTTCACTTGTACTATTATCTTTTAGAAATTTAATTTACACGCCCTAATTTGCATACCAAGTATTATGTAATACGTTAAAACTTTTGCATGACTAATGACAATCTGACGAAAGTATGAAGACAGCGCCAAATCTGTCAAACTTCATGTTAATACTTGTTTATTATTCTCTTTAATATTCATAAATATTAAATGCATATTTAATTTCTAATTCTTTACAACTAGAATAAAAATTTGAAAGTAACTTTTCTTTAAGCATTATGTTTAAATAAGACTAGGAAATTTTTCTGTAAAAATCTAATCGATTGCAGGGAAGATCGTTCAAGACATTGTTGATTGATTGTACTTGATTTTTCTTGTTCAATATAAAAATAAATATGGACAAGCATCGCAGTAAATGAAAGGCACATCTTTGCTCTACTAAATAGTCATTTCAAAATATTTTACGTACAGTATTGTCGATTGATACAATTCCATGGTAATAATAATTCCTGTCCTTACCAAGCAAGTCTTTATAAATATCTTTTGATTAAAATGTTTTACTGTTATATGTGAAACTCTCTAATTTTGTGTAAATCACGTTATTACTAAATATTCATGTTACAGAATTACCACTATATTTTAATCAAGACAAGAAAACTTAAAATTTAATCAAAATTGACAATACATAATTCTTGTTAATGACAATAATTTTTATTTATAGAGAACAAATAATTTACATGTGAAGTATTTAATTAATATGCGTTAATAGTAAGATTAAATGATGAGCTTGATTTCATCTGGTACCGGATATTCCTTCTACCCCCTGGTGAAAATATCTGTGACTGTACTTGAAAGAGATTACACTTGATTACTCTAGCATGTAATGCGTGGTGATTACAGTAATCTGTTGATACCGGTAGCTGATGATTGTAAGCTTCATTTTAATCATTCCTGCACAGAGTCAAATAATTAACATTAGCAAAAATCCGTTAATAAATATTATCAGATTAGCACCTCTGGATTAGGACAATAATGCCCAATACGTCTGGCCCTCCTGGGAACTGGATTTTGTGTTCGATTTGTTTGGATATATTGCATTCGTCGTATAGTATTCATATGTACCCTATACAGATTCTGGTGTCCAAGAGAAAGCCTTTCAATATGCTCCTGAATTTCAACAAAATCCCTTTGTCTTTCGTTGTCCCATGCTTTAATTCTTGTTATAAAAAAAAGAATTAAAAAGAACATACACTGAAACAAAACAAAAAGAAACCAGAATAAGTTATTATATTTGTTCATATGTACTTGTAAAATACTTTCCAATAATGCATCACAAGTTTTAATACGTTGAATATACTCACGGGATATAGTATAAATAAAATGACTTCTGTGAACATCATTCTTACTGTTGGATATCAGTTTCTTCACGTTTCACAGATAACAGTTTAAAAAAAACTGTTTGTTTTAAGAGTTCTTTTTTATCGGCAATTAATTATGCAGGTTAACCTAATATTACTCTACTCTATTGTACCTTCCTTCCGAAAATGGTCTATATTATCGATTAAATTAAGATTTCCCTCTTTTATAGGTAATTCAAATAAATTATGTTAATGAAAATATCAACAACAATTTTGTTAGATATCTATATTATTGTTCTGTATTAAAAAATATGAAATAATTATCTGAAAAATAAATTATCTATATTATCGATTAAATTAAGATTTCGCTTTTTTGCAGGTAATTCAAATAAATTATGTCAACGAAAATATCAAATCAAGCACAATTTTGTTAGACATCTATATTATTATTTTGTGTTTTAAAGATATGAAATAACAATCTCTAAATTGTAATAATATTCTAAGCTGGGTTTGCCTTTTCAGTATAAAATCAATAGTTTAAATAAATGTTTACACAATACAATTGGATTCTAACAATTTAGTATTTTAATGAGATTAGTAAACTGAGAAAATACATGAAATTACAAAAAGTTGGCTGGTACTTGTTGAGCGGTACATTTCTTTTTATAAAAAATGAATGGTGGATAATTGTCACGCAGATTACTAAACACAATTAATCCTTTGGTCAGACTGGACAATATAAAATTAAAAGATTACATCAGTTCTAAAATTTTATTAAACTTGTGATATTAAGCCAGCAGAAACCTGAATTACAATGGTCTTTAATCTATTACATATGCATTATACATTTTATTTTACACAATAAAACTGAATAGTTCAGGGACAAGCTGATATATGTAGCTATAATTTCGGTACAATGTTACAATAATTTTGATTATCTTTATAAACATAGTATGCATTTTCTTTGGAAGATGGCTCGATGTATCATTATCTGTTTTGGCTATTGTCCTGTTACGTTGGGATTTATCCATTTACCACAGGTAGGACAGAGACGACGAGGTTGTTGTGATTCATTACGTCTTCTGTGCATACGTCTTTCAGCATTCCGTAACTGGGTAAATAAATACCAAATGCTTAGTTGTGCTGTTAGAATCTAAAACAAATTGATAGCATAGTCAAATTATACTTATACTTACATGATAACCAAAATGATTCAATGAAAAATTTAACAATATTTTTATAGTACTTACAATCAAAATTGCCCAGCACATGTTTTGGTCCAATTCTTGTAGTGGAAATGTGAATTTCACCATTTTAGACTTTTATTTTAAGACAATTTATTAGTCTTTATGAAGTGACAATTATCATTGACCGTTTTATAATAAAATATGCTAGCTTTTGTTTTTGTAGTCAAGGACAAAATTATACTGTTGAAAATACAATTAAACAAATAAATATTTTCACAGTATACTATAAAATAAAATCAATATATGATTGATAATTTTAATTAAATATATATTATATATGAATATGCAATAATATAATAGTATATTATTGGAAATATTTTAGCAGCAATATCTGAAATTTGAATGTGCAACTTGAGCTCACATTATGTATGAAAGTTTTTGTTTCGATAAAGACATCTCCTCAAGCTCCTTTTTCTTACCATTTGATATTTTCTGTTCATTAATATATTGTTTAGTAGGTTTCCTGGCTTTTAATATAATATTAAAACTAGAATTTCAGGTTTAAACTAGTGACAAATAATTCCAAAAATTAATTTATATATTTTAAAGGAGTTCTTAATTAGTCAGTAATTGATTACGTGCTCTAACCTGTTACTTTTCCATCCTATTGTACATTAATTATTATTATTCCCGGAAGATATTACGCATTAAATTTCTGCTCTATTGTATAAAGTTAATAATTTTGAATTAAAGATAATAATCCGTAAAATATATGCTAAATTTCAGTAGTGGCAGATTCACATTAAAAGCTTCTATACCATAAGGCAACTTTTTTGAAAAAATATTATTTGTCCTTCGCTTTCTGCAACTCTGAATACGTTACGGTATTTCAGGTACACAAACTTTATATTTTATCTGTGTACACAGTACTGTATTCGCCTGAAAACTGTTACTTTCACATTGATTGAAACCAGTAAACAGCTTCACAGAGTTCAGAACCCTTCAGCCAGCAAATAGAAAACAAGTATAAATATTATTATGTAGTGTATTCCAAGATATTGTGAATTGATTTCTTAATACGAGGGTTGAAACCCTTCACAGCAGGGAAGCTCTTTTACAATTAGTTCAGCTCTCAGTTGAAAAATAAGAGAAGTATTTGTAAATGTAAATTTATCAGTACGTCTCTGTTCTTCAAAGTATTTTGTACGAAACTTTGAGTTAATCCTCTACTAATAGCCCGCTGTGTTTCTCCTCCCAGAGTCAAATTACTATATTTTGGAATAAACCACACCTTTTGCGGCAGACTTATGGGTTTTTAGTTCGGACTTCAAATCTCCAATATCAAATAGAAATTAATACTAATTAGCTCTTGCAGTATTTAATCCTTTCTGATCATGTAATAAGAATTTAGAAGCGGATGATTAAGAAACAGAAGCTGTTACATTTCTTGTTTTGAATAATTCAAATTATTCCTACTCGTAAATAAAAGGCTAGGTTCTAAAATAAACACGATACTGTTGTAATAACATGAATATTTACTTTAAGTGAATGTTATAGATTGTTATAAGATTAACAATGACTAATTCAAATTAATAGCAATAACATATATTGATAGAAAATTTATATTAGTATGTAATTAATTGTACGAGTAAATGATGAATTTGGCATAATCTGACACCGGATATTCCTCCACAAGAATGAACTGCTTGGTGAAAATATCATCTGTGACTGCACTGAAGATGTTTGCTTCTAGGATGAAATGCGTGGTGAATAATCTATTGCTGCCGGTATCAGATGATTGATAACCTAAATTAAAATGATCCATGCACAGAGACAAATAATTACGATTAGTAAAATTTCGTCAATATATCCTGGTAAAATTGTATAGATTAAAATAGAAATAACCTAAATATATCCTGATCCTGCTGCGTGATGGTTAATGGAAATCGTCATACTGTAACATTCGCATGATGTTCATAAGATATATATTCATTCTCTCTTGTTCCTGGTACAGCCGCCTAAGTTGTCGTTGGACATCTACATATTCTTCTTGTCTTTTGCAATCCAATTCTTTCGTTCTTTTCAATACCACAAATATTAGGATGAAAAAGAACTAAAATAAAAAAAGAGGCTAGAGTATGTGAACATACGTACATACTTGTAAAATACTTTTCAATAATTCATTATAAGTTTTAATACATTAAATATACTCACAGGATACAGCACGTACAAAACTAGATCTTTATACATATTGTTTATATAAATTTTTTATAGTTTATTCACCTTACACGTTATACGTCTAATGGCGTACAATAACGGACTAAATTAACGGCAATTTTACGCACGATAACCTAATATTTCTCTACCTTATCCTAAAAACAACCTATATTACCGACTAAATTAAGGTTTCCTTATTTTGTCGGTAATTCAAATAAATTATATTAACGATAATATTAAATTCACTGCAATTTTATTAGATATTTATATTGTTATTCTCTGTTTTAAGGATATAGTATCTCTAAACTGTAATGTTGTACATATTGTAAGAAATCTGCTTGTTCAGTATTTGAATTCACCTTTTCAATGTGAGATGTATAGTTTAAATATTATGCACACACAATACAATTGGATTATAACAATATAATAATTTAATGAGATTACTAAGCTTTGAAAACACTTACTTGAAATTATAAAAGCTTGGGTGATATTTGTCGAGCATTCAAAGAAAGAAATAGTGGATTGTTGTACAGCAGAATACTAAACACAGTTACTCCTTTGGCGAATTTTCCACATATACACACTCTCACAATCACTCTAACTAACACAGTGCCTCTTTTGCACTACACGCACTATGAATGGAAGCAAAAGAAACTCATTATTTGCTAAATAGAAGCACTCCACTGCAAAACAATGAGAGACACTAATCTTTATCGAACTCACAAGCACAGTGCTAGCTTTGATAGATTTTATAAAATGATTTTAATTGTGTCTCAGCATAATTTATCCCTTAAATAAACAATTAGTCATCTTTATCTTATGCTGACTACTGATCTAGAATATTTCTACCAGTGGCGTATCTATAATTACGATATTGATAGTGCTGGAACCTCTACAAGAATTGTCTGATGCAATGATTTAGACAGTTGTCTAATCTAGATCATTGATTTTGCTTGTGTCTGCAATAGACACGCTTATTCGTATTTATGTCTGATAAAACCTTAAACTACTATGAATTTAACCATATGAATAACATACAATTTAGTAAAATACCGCTAATATAGAATACTACATATAATATAGAATAATAAGACTGAATAGTTCAGGAACATACGGATTTATTACAAGTAATTTAGACTGTTTTTTAACACATAACATATATGTTCAGAGGTAAATTCGTTGTAGGACGATTCTGTATTACATTATCCAGTGCAGGTAATCTCCTGCTGTTCTCATAAATGCACGGCCCAATTGCAACATGAAACGTAGAAGTTTTTGATTCTTCTTTACTTTGAACAACAAATAGAAAACGCATAGTTGCGATATCAGGAACTAAAACAAATAGATAGCCTAGTTAAATCACATACCAAACGATATGATTTAACGAAAAATTTAACAATAATCTTATATATATACAATACTTACAATAACAAAACACCACAACATACTATCTGTGTCCATTTCTTATAGTGGAAATTCAGTTTCCCCCAAATTTTTAAGACAAATTAACAATCTTTTACAAGTGTCAATTAGCAATGGCCGTTTTATAACATATGCTAGTTTTTTAGTGTGTACAGTCAAAGACAAAATGATACTGTTGGTAGTACATTGAAACAAATAAATATTTTAAATCTATATGTAACGTAATATGTTTTTAACAAATATAAAGTAAAATCATATTTTGCCAATATTTGCTTAATAATTTTATAAATAAATATATTTTACATGCATTTTTATATAGTTTACCATCGGTGGCGGAACCACGTTTTTGGGGACCAAAAGCTTTTGTTCCTTGGGCGGTTTTTAAAAATATTGATTGCTACTTGCATATGGCAACCATTAATGCGTTACTACATTTCAAATATTCATATTTCATATGAAGACATGTTTATCTCTGTACACAATACTCTATTCGACGAACAGCTTTTTACCTTTATAATTATTGAAAGCCCTAAACAACTTCTTGTTGAGGACCCTTTAGCAAGCAAATGGAAAATAAATAGAAATATGATTTTACTTACATCACTGACTCCATATCTTGCAGTAGATTTATGCTGAAACACCAATACAGCATTAAGTAATTAGTATTAGCAGTATTTCATCCTGTCTGAGCTTGTAATGAAGATTGTAGAAAGGATGATTAGGTTTAGAATAATTTAAAATATTCTTACACGAAAGTTACTGTATTAACATGAACATAATAGCCAATAATACTGTTACTATTTAGTATCTATACAAATATTTACTTTAAACTACTGTATGTGACAATGTACTGTCAACAATTTTAGTTTCCCTTGAGGTTTAGACAAATTGCGGTAATATTAGTTAGTTGAGCTAAGACAGGTACAGGATCATAAAATACTGAAAAACAAAAAAATATATGCAGTATAGAATCCTATGATCAATGTAGTCCTTTAGGAGAAACTATATTGTACAAAGTCCTGTAGGATATGAGATATCCCGAGTTGAACTTCATAATATTCTGGAGAAATTTCTATCACTTACTTAGAGAACAGTATATGCAATATGTTTATTTTATAATCAACGAATTACTGACAAGAATTTTAAGTTACGGTTACAGAGAACGGTTATTGAATCCAAAATATCTGTATGGCATAAATATAGTTCGAGTATGGCACGAGCATGGACCTGGTATTAGTATAGCGTAGATATAATAGGAGTAATTTATTATTATCTTCATGCAACTGAAACGGAAATTTTAAGTCTCGCCTAAGGCGTATGAAACTCACACACGCGATCCTGGGGCAACATTGACCAGTGTTAATTTCATACAGTTCAATAAATAATAACTCATGTTTATGTCATATAAAATGTTTTATTATTAATACATGGAAATTATGAGTGAAACATTCTGAATATTGAAAAATTACTGTTATATAAAGAACATTTAAGCATTGGGGAAATATTGCTGGTTCCATTCAAATACACAATCATAGTTGTATTTGTATTTTTCGGAGATGGCTCTAAACATCACACGGAGATAATGATAGTCCGGTTCTTCCTCATATTCTAATCTGCGAACGTACTGGAAGTACTGCATGAATTCCGGAGGAACTCCTTCGCACAACTCCTCGATGCTGGTGGCCAGTTTAACCCGTTGCATGTACAGGAATTGCTCAGCTAATGTGTTCGTAGAAAAAGTCTCCCAGGGCAATGTTCCTGTAGCGAAGTAGATGAGCACGTAACCCAGAGATTCGAGGTCATCACGTCTGGACAATGTTCTGTACATATGAGCGTTGCAACTAGCGAACATGGGACTGCCGATGAAACGCGGGACATCAGGATTGATCGGGAAATGTACATCTTCATGGACATACTGGCGCGCTAACCCGAAGTCTATTAGGTACACCGTTCCAGAGATATGACTGCTACCCGTCATAATGTTAGCAGGTTTTAAATCGCAGTGCACGAAATCAAGGGTGTGGAGTATCTGTAATCGCATCAGCATTTGATCTGCAATCTGCAGAACCGTCTTTAAGGAAAATTTATTTCCTAATTCTTCGAACACGTGTTTCAATGAAACGCCAAGTAACTCCATAACAAGGACGTTCACACCCTTCTCCTGACCACCAAATAACATGTTCGGGAATCCGTGACAGTCGATAATTTTTTGGTATAGCGCAATCTCATGTTGTATTGTTGGTTGTGGTGTATCTGGATTCTCTACCTTTATTGCTACCTTCTTCTTCGTAAGAGTATCAGTCCCGAGATAGACCGTTCCATATGTGCCACTGTCCATTTTATATGGTTCCAGTTTATATCTCTTATTAATTAAATGCGATTTCAATGCGTTTATTTGATCCATTTCGTAATTTTAGTCAAACGATGTATAGTTATTGCAGTTTATTTGTACGATTCACTTTTGTAGATGTAATTTACACGCACTAGCTTGCAAACCGAGAATTATACGTTAAAACTCTCGCTTGACTAAACACGGTCTGAACAAAAAATATGAAAATGGTGTCAAATCATATCAAACTTCATGTCAATACTTGTTTATTTTTTTTATTTAATTAAAACTAATATTAAATGCAGTTTCTATTTTTTAAATCCTGTTATTTTATAGCTGGAATAAAAATCTGCAAGTAATTTTATTTAAATAAAATTTTAATACTTTGACATGACTAATGGCGGCCTAAACAAAAATATGAAAATATTAAACGTATTTTTTAATTTCTAATTCTTGTTAATTCGTGTAATTTTACAGTTAGAATTTTGGAATGACTGTTGAAGCCTATAATTCGTGATAAGTCTGTTGTTGCCAGTATTTGATCAATTATATATATATATAAATACTATAAAGAATAATAGTTAGGAACATATGCATATAAAAAAGTTACTCTTAAGAATATTAATTCATTTATCCTTATTTTCATCATCTTCACTATATTTATCTGCACTGCCAATGCGCTGTAAAAGTTTCCAATTTTCTTTTATTTCATTTTAAAATTCTAAGCATGGCATATTTTTTTAATACAAATATAATAAAAGCAAAACATTTTTCTACAATATTGTATGTTTTTAAAACATGTATTAAAATGTTCACTTTCGCTGACTCATTTTTGGGGCTAATATTTAAATATGAAAGAAACTAACTCTAATGAACAATACGTTACTTACTTGTTTATTTTCGTGACAAATTAATAAATATAGTCCGTGTGCTGTTGCATCTTGCTGTGCAGTGATACACACACAGCGGTTTGTGCCGACTCGGCTGCCGAGCCAGTACATATTTCTGGGTTTGTAAATGATGCAAAACACACATTTCGGCATTCATTGTCTCACGGCTGAGGACCCGTCTCGACAGCTCACCTATGGCAAGGTACGCGTGCGGTTTTATTGCTACTGAGGCGCTTGATAATAGTTTTGTATGAGCGCTTACAAACACATCGCTTTAGAGCGCGTTTTGCAGAAATATTCAGTTATTATTGCACAGTAACATAGCTAAATAATAGTCTACGCAACTATAGATTGTCAGTTTTTCGTCATTCTCTCGAACTTTAGAAAACAATGTGTAAAAATATCCATTTGTTAAGCGGTCATCTACAATTGAATGCACCCACATCCCTCGATTCCTCCTGATTTTCTTCTCAATCGCAAATATATCAAGCCCGCTAGTGTCAGATATTTTATTTCGTTATCTATCTTGTAATTTTGGCAGACGCACTCGTTCTGTCGCATCGTTGTGTATTTTCCACGGCCACCCGGCTGCTAAACTGAAAAAACTGCTGTGTGTGTCATCTTTGAGCTGAAGCCGACAAGACCTGCGTGTCAGCACAAACCATTGTGTGTGTAACCGTCTTAAGAAAAAGCCGACTAAAGATGCCGACAATTGACAGCCTGGGTAACCCAGAATTCGGAGGCATATCACAAAGCAATTTCGCTTGCCTATCAGGCAGCTGTTTATTTACATTTCCGATTGCAGTTACAATATAATACCTGGAGTTTTTCATTAAAATTTAAACTAAAAATAATTAAAAATTGACGAAATTTAAAAAGAGTATATATAAATATAGACAGAGAGAGAGGGAGACAGAACAAAAGAATAGTGTTAAAAAAAGAATTCATTATTTTGGAACTTAGTTTTAGAATAATTATGTGTTACTTTACGTGTAAAGATTCAAAAATGTCATAATAGCAGTTTTGGCTCTCAAATAATGTATTGGTTTTTTAGTAAAGATGGAGTATATAAGTTTAACAGTGAAATGGTTTAGAAATAAAGCAAATATTTACTCAGTTCAGTTTCAAACATATATTGTTTTTCTAGAATATGATAATGGTGATATAACAAGTATTGTTGTTCATAGTGAGGATCTACAGAATGTAATCTTTAATTAAACTTGAAGTCGACAAAGAAGTGATCAAAATCTATGTTAATGTTTATAATATTTATTCTGAAGGAGCCGTTGCAATCCTCCTCCTCCTGGGACGTGCCGCCTCAACATCTATGGCCTGGATGAAATTCACAGGCTGTGCACCATTTGGTCGTGTTCGGTTAATATACTGTTGGACTAGAAATGCATTTTGTAAACGTTCCTGCATTTCTTCTTGCTGCCGTTGTCTTAAATTGCTGCGCATGTCCAGAATATTAAGTATCGTGAAGAGTAGAAACATCATTGCCTGAAATAAAAGAAGAGCAAAGTAAATTAATATGTACGTATACTTTTAAATAACACAGTATATATTTTAACACATTCAATATAATGTAAGGGATTAGTTATATTGTCATCAGTGTTAGTATCAATAAATAGTGGAAAATATATATTAACTAGTGTTTTAATTAGATTTCCTTGAATAATGATGGCGAGTTTTAGGAAGGAGAGTAGTAAAGTAGCATGCGAAGTGAATATATCGACGGTTATATTCTTCGGAGCTATATTCTATTACAGGTGGTGGATAGCGATGTGGAGTAAGAATACTTGCACCGTGATCTATATAGTATTAGTTACTATCATTGTATGGTAGTAGACATAGCTATGGTATCTGGTAGTGGTGGAATACATTATAGTATTCGTGGGTTCCTATTAGTAGAACCCAGTACAGAAGGCGTCTTGTCCTTCAGGTCCGTAAAAGTAGGGTAGTAGGGTTAGGGATTGACCAGCTCTTTCTCGCTTTTGGCGGACGCACAATGGTACTATACAAGGTCTATAAATTATATTTACAGACCTTGCCTAGTGCCAACGTGGGAGAGGAGTGATAAGTTCTCTACCTGTGAAACTCCCAGCCCTAAATATCTTTCGCTCTTGTGACAAACGCACCGTGGTGCGTCCCCTCATACGCAGCCCGAACATTTTTACAGCTTCTTGGCCGAAATTGAGATAAATCTAGCATAAGGTCGAGATGTTAACGAGATATCGCCTTCGCTACGTATATCAAAGAATGAATCCGGACATGATGCATGAATCATGTATGATTGGTGAATGAAAACTGAAGAATATTACTTTTCATGGACACTGTGACAAGCCATCAAAGCGAGGCAGTTGACAGAAGACGTAAGGTAATTGTATTATTTGTTTTTTTATAATACTCACACAAAATATAAGAAATACAGCAAATTCCAAGTCCATGATTGATGATTGATAATTTTAGTTTAACGTAAATTCCAATATTCCAATATTCACTAGTAATGTCATACATATAACGCTTTGTTGTGAAATGAGATCTGAATTATCGATAATTGATTACGTGCACTAACCTATGGTACTTTTGTTTCTCTAATTAAATTAAAGTTTTCTTATCATGTACGTAATGAAAATTAATAACTAGAATATCAAATCAAATGCAATATTTGCAATATTTCTCTATTGTATAATATACTTTTAAATCAAGGATAATATTATAGAAAATAAATGTGGCATTTTATAGTGGCGCATCCACTTTTTTGGGGACCAGAAGCTTCTGTAGCAAGAGGCGCCTTTTTTAATATAAAAATGTTCATTATAAAACCTGGTTATGTTTCTGTAGAACTCGGAATCTTAATGAGTTCTTCACAATCTGCAATTTTGAAGGCATTAGGACATTTCATATGAGTACATGTTTCTTTACACTGTATTTTACGGAAGACTGTTACATTCAAATTTATTAACACCTTCTTGATGTTTTGAAACCTTTTAACTTGATAAGAAGTAAAAGCTATGTGACTTACCTGGTAAATAAAATTAAAAGCCGGTATTAAACAATTAGTATTAGTTGATTTTAATCCGTTATAATCTTGTAAAAAGAATTAAGGAATAGATTTTAATCTCTAACACCTACGGTTTAGAATAATTTACAATGTACCTGGAATACTGTGTTTATTTGTGTATATTTACATCCACATAAATTCAGAAAGATATACAATATATGTAACGAAGTAAAAATGAGTTACGTGATAATCACTGTCTGATTTCTAAATATGATTATTAGGACATAACTTATTTGTGAGTATTTACGCCATAGATTATAGAAAATTTGATATATCTTTAAATTAAGGTATCTTCTGTGTGTAATTAAATATGAAAAAAATATTACCTTATACTTACCTTTTCTGTTAATATTTGGTCAATAATAGTTATTTTCTTCAAATAAATTCAGAGAATAAAACAGAATAGGTTGATCGTAAAAAATATATAATGTTTCATGAATCAGTAAGTACATTAATATAATATTATATATAGAGAAACATTTGTGTATATTCGTAAATATGTATAACTTATGATTCTTGTGACTCTGTCCATTCGAACACGTTGTCAAAGGTGTAGTCCATTCTGGCAGCTAATGAAATGAATATTTCTCGAAGGTGTTCGTAGTTGGGCTCCTGTATAAACTTTAAATCCCGACAGTACTTCAAATACGCAGTAAACTCTTCAGGCAGACCATCGCACACTACTTCTACTTCAGTGGCTATTTTCTTTACCCCAACCATCGTGAACAGCTCTACAAATATCTTGGATTCACAATCACACCAAGGTAGTTTTCCTTTTAACAGATAGATGAGCATATAGCCCAGAGATTCCAAGTCATCCCGTGCTGATTGTGGATGATGCAGATGAGCATTACAGGATGCAAACTTCGCAGTGCCTATAACGCCATTCTCTCTACAGTTGACCAGGCTATATTGCTCATACTTTTTGTATTGCTTCGCCAAACCAAAATCTATTATGAAGACTTTTCCACGTAAAATTAGGAAGTTCCCAGGTTTAATATCACGATGGATGATGTTCTGCTTGTGCAGATACTCCAGTCCCAATAAAATCTGATTAGCTAACTGTAGTACAGTCTTCAGTGAAAACCTTGTATATTTACTGTGTAAATAACTCAATGATGGACCGAGAAGTTGCATTACCATCATATTATAGCCATGATCCTGGCCGAAAGAGAATATACGCGGTACACATTTGCATTCCTTCAAATATCGGTATATATTCTTCTCGTTAGATAATGTTGATTTCCCATCCGTTATAGCCTCCAATTTTATGGCAACAGTTTGTTTTGTGTTCTTGTCCTTACCCAAGTATACAGTGCCATAAGATCCGGATGCAATTTTTTTCACGATTTCATATTTACTGGCAAATACATATGAGACTAATGCGTTCTCTGACCCCATTATAATTATATTAATTTACAAGCTTATATAAATTCAGTTATTCACTGCTTATGCTTCTATGCATATATATACTTTCCATGCACTAATCTGTTTGTAACGTATCCTACTTTGCACCTACTTCATTCCATATATTAGGCAAGTAATATTTTTTATTTCTTATTTTAAATTGATAAAATATAT
>JAGJTL010000016.1:6000433-6011303 GCA_022063505.1 Calosoma granatense
GTCCATTTTGTCTGCGAGTGTGCATAGTGCTAATTCACATATTTTCTTTAGCTTAAAAGTGATATTTAATATTATTATTAATTTGAAAACGTCTCATTTCATATAGAAGTGGAGCTCGTCGGTTTATTTGCATTTAAGAACTCAAATTTAAACCCCCTGGAGGCACCACAATAAATAATTTTTGACATATAGACTTCAAGGTCAGGTAACGAAATAGTTAAATTTGTAAAAATCTATGACCACGTGTAATGTTTCATATTTAATCAAGTCTAGTATATTTTATAATGTACCCAGTATTCTAAATATAATGTAATTTCTCAATTGACATTAAAATAGGTTCAATCTACATGCATTGTTAACCTCTAAAGTTATAGTTTTATACATTCGTGTATATCGGGTATTGGAAAGGTTATTTTGAGAAAAAAATGTAACAATATAGGTCATATTTCATTTAATTGCTACTAGATAGTTAAACTGGAATATTGCATTCTCTTCTATACACTCCCTCCTCCCCCGGATATAAACAATAATTCTGTATATATTTATATTGTTATATTGTTTTATATTTAGTTCATGATGAGGATTGTCAATATAGATGAAGAGGCTGGGAGACCAGAACACACCGCATTCAATAATGTTCTGAAGGCTGAAAGAGCTTTGTGTATTCGACAAGTAGATGCTGAACAAAGCCAGGTAGTGAAATATATAACGTGTTCATATAATATGAATCTATAAGCATTGCAACAAATATTTACATGTAAATCTATTATTTTGTAATGTTTCAAGTATTGCAAATATCATCTAATCTCTTAATTGAAATTATAACCTACGAGTCTAATTAACAATCTCGATAGTTATTCCACGTTATAGTTTTATAAATTTCTGTATAACTCAAATATTAGTTTTATTTTAATTCACTGTATCGTTGGCAAAAAGTTAATGTAAATAAATGTTAATATCATTTAGATTGATGACAAAGCTGTACAAGAAGATGTTAACATCATATTCGGGAGATGTTTAAAAATGTTGGAATTCCAGTTACCTGAACATTATGCTACTCGTGCAAAGGTCAGTCAAAAATAATATATTTATTAAGTAGTTATGAAGTCGTTTTGGTTTCTATCTAATACAATCTCATGATAGAACATTAATCATAGCTGTAATTTAATAATTACTTTAATTAATTCTATTTTTTGTCATGCACAGGAAACATTGCCCCATCTACTAAATTTAGTTTCTCATTACATGAAGTTTCATCTACATGAATCCAAGATTCTTATGAGTTGGGAAAAACATACATATACCAACAACACAAACGTATTGAACATATATACCCAATGCTTGAAGCAAGATGCAGTCAATTATAAGCGTAAGTTTAGGAGATTCATGAATGGCTGCTACGTGTTCACCCATTATAATAACAGAATATACAGGATAGACGACGTAGATTGGGATCAAACAGCAACTTTTGTTTACAACAGAAGATCTGTTTCATACAAAGACTACTTCAAAATGGTATAATGTTTAAAGAATGACAATGAAATTTTAATACTTGAATATGACGTTCGTTTTTGTATGTCTGTAGAAATATAATATGAATATTTCACGCAATCCCCAACCTATGTTGGTGTCTCGAGCAAAACCAACAGAACTTCGGATTGCTATGCCTGAAATAGTATACTTAGTTCCAGAATTGTGTCGACTGGCAGAAGAAACTGGTAATTTTAGAAGATTTACTTTAATAATAAACTATTAAAATAAAATCATTGGTGGTCATGCTGAAATATGTATATTATTATTATTTTCAGATATATTGTCCGTTAAAAGAACTAGTATGCATGTACCTGATAAACGCATTAGGAGAGAGCAGGGAGTACCAGCAATGCCCAGTGATTTGAACAAATGGGAAGCTCACAGGTAAATATAAATTTGAATCATCTAATTCAATATTACTGAATATGTAATAAGCAGTATGGCAATCATATTTTAATTGAATTGAATTATTCCAATACAGAACACTACAGATTTATAATATTAATCTGTTGACCCCAGAATTGGACAATAGTTGGGCGGTTTTGTGTCCGATATATTTGAAGCACCATGTGCTTCCATTTCTGCAAAACCTGCGAAGATATTCTTCTAAGCTCGGACTATCTCTACCAAACCCACATGTGTAAGTTATATAGTCAGTCACAATCATATCTGTACTATTATTATTATACAATTGTTAACAGTACTTAAGTAAATATTATATGTTGCAGATACGATATAGTAAACGATGGACCCATACAGTACCTAGAAGCAATTGATAACGTTATGAATAAGTACAGCCCGAGGTTGATTTTGTGCGTCCTAAAGAAGCCCAACAAAATAAAGTAATAATACATGCTTTTTAATTAAAAACACATTGACTTCGTTCTAAATACTCTTGTCTCTTGTATTTACGAGTAAATAGAAAGATACATGTATGGAAACAATATTTATAATAATATTCTGGCAAAATCTTATTGAAAATGTCATATATTTATCACGACTTAAGTGATTGCATACTTTTATTTGAAATTTATTATGCATTTTCATAATTGCATATTAGAACGTGGTACAGTAATGACATCCGAATTTTGTTTACAGATACGAGGCAATAAAGAAAAAATGCTGCATTGAACGGCCTGTATTATCACAGGTAATCAGAGTACGGAACAAAATGGATACCATTATACCACAGCTAACGCAGCAAATTAATAAAAAATTGGGACGTGTCCAGTGTCTGGTCGAATTACCCAAAGTAAGATTGATCCATATTCCATAGGTTATGTTTTCATAATCTTGTATTTACTTTTGTTGTGTTTGTGTGTTTTTTAGAATTTAATGGTCATTGGGCTTGATGTGTGTCCCGATAATGTTAATAGAAGTAAATCGTACAGTGCCATGGTGGCCTCATTAGATAACCTAAACACTAGGTATTTTAATATCGTTTCTGCCCATACCACTGATGAAGCATTAGGCAACAATATAAGAAATTTTTTGATACGTAAGTATCAATTTACAATGAACTATAGTCAAATATCTAACACAAATATATATTTATTTTTAAAGAGTCAGTGAAACAATATTCAGAAGAAAATGGGGGACGCATGCCAGATCGCATTATTATTTATCGAAATGATGGGATTAGGGATGACCAGTTGACACATGTATTGAAATATGAAGTAGAGATCATTCGTTCTACTTTACAAAACATACGTAAAAAAATACCAATAAAATTTGCGTTTATAGTAGTTCGAAAACGAATGAAAACTAAAACATTTGTAGAATTAACATCTCATCTAGCAGATTCCGTAAGGTAACAATGCAGATACTATATAAGTAGTTATTTGATAAATATGTACGTCATAAATTGTACAGTTGTGTTATTGATATTAACTGAAAGTAACTATATATATATATATACATATGTTGAAAGTCAATCAAACTAATTTCATTCTTTTTTTAGATACTGGTTCTACAATGTGAGACAGGAGTCACGTTACTCTGCACTGGTACACTCTACACTTTATTTAGTAGTGTACGACACCCTAAGATTACACAAGCATACAGTACAAAGAATTACGTACAGTAACGGATTTGTGAGTACAGCACGCATGCCCAGAGTGTGCCAGTATGCATGTACACTGGCATATCTTGTCAGTCACTTACTACACAGAGACCCACATCCGGATTTGAAAAAATCCTTATTTTTTTTGTAGTATCTTAAGACATACAAATTTATTATAATAATATAGGCATTTTTTCTGATTTTGTAAATAGAATATCTAGAAATAATACTTCTAAATTGATTGTTACAATATATTTCTTTGATTGTGTACATTTTAACAATATGATAATTAGAAAACATCACGTGTTAATTATCATGTCAGTACATTATGTAATGTATCTAGAAATAATACTTCTAAATAAATTGTCACAATATATTTCTTTGATGGTGTACATTTTAACAATATGTTAATTAGAAATCATCACGTGTTAATTATCATTTAAGTATTGTATCGTATGATGTGAGTAATTTTGTTCCTGTATATCTGTTACTCTACGTACATATATAAGGAAACTGATTAATTCAGGCAAATAATGGTGTTTTTTTTTCCTTTTACACTGCATTACAAACAATTTGGTTCTTTGATGATGATCATCGTTCTGGTGAAAATGTTACATTATCGACGGTTTAATAACCCCTGCTATTCTCATTAGAGCTGTGTGGCTCCATTGGCTCCATGTCAGTGTTGTGCCACATGTAGCGAATGTATTCCTGCAACTGCTGTAGTTGTCGCCGTTCTCGTAGTTGTTGTAGCCGGCGCTGTTCGTAGATATCTCGTTCAGATTCTAGTATCTCGACCAAAAATACCAAGGTAGACAGTAAAATAATCAGCATCTATAACAAGATGACTGCACTGTACATTCTGTCTACATATATAATCGTTGAATAATGTAAATTAACTGATCACAAAGTATTACATATTTAATGTTATTACTTATTTCGTATACTTACTATAATCAGGAAGTATATCCAGTATACTGGGTTCATTTTTCTAGTAACTTGCAATCCTTTCAACGTGTCTCTTATCTGACTGTCAATGTGTATTTTGAAATAAATAAATATCGTCTAGCTTTTGTTTCATGCACTGAAAAATAAAATGTTACAACGGATAATGCAATAAATAAATATGTTTACAGATATTTTATTAAAATAAAACACATTAATTTAAAGTGAAATTACATTTTATTAATAATTTGACAAATAATTACAAACAATTTCAAGTAAAGGCATATGCCTGTACAAAAGATATACATTAAGTTATACATATAAATATAGTTGTATATGCATTAAATATGAAATAATTTATATATTAATTTTGTGTTTTTGTCCAGTCGTAGATATTATCATATGTGATGTTCATATTCTTGGCCATAGAACTTAATAAATGTCGAAGATAATTGTAATCTGGTTGTTCGGTAAACTTCAGATTTTGGCAGTACTTAATATATTGCACGAATTCTGGTGGACAACCATCGCACACTTCTTCTATGGTAGTGGCCAGTTTGTATTCTCCAATTAGTTTAAGTCTCTGGAATGTATTGGCTGCTGGGATACCGCGCCAGGGTAAGGTGCCTCTCAGTAAATAGATGAGCATATATCCCAGAGATTCTAAGTCGTCGCGACGTGAAACTTCATGCTGTAAATGAGCTCTGCGGGACGCAAAGGCTGAGTTTCCTACTAGTCTCTGATTCTTCTTGTACGGTATATGATATTTTCCGTCTCTGTATTTCTGCGCCAAGCCAATATCTATTAAATAAACCACATCGCTCTTGTCGTCACGTCCCATCATAATGTTGGCAGGTTTAATATCACGATGGATATAGAGATTTCTATGTAGTTGTTCTAATCTCGACAACAGTTGATCTCCAAGCATGAGGACAGTTTTAAGCGAGAATTGTTTTCCGTTGTTGTTAAATAGTGTTTTCAAAGTTACTCCTAGTAACTCCATAACTAGTACGTTGCATCCGTATTCTTCACCGCTATAATGGATCTTCGGAAAACCCTCTTCATTATTTATAGATTGATAGACTGTATTTTCGTGGGGTATAGTTAACTTGTCATTTGTTAAAGCCTCTAATTTTATGGCTACAGGTTCGTTTGATATCTCGTCTATACCAGAATATACACACGAATATGATCCTTCTCCGATTTCCTCTACGATTTTGTATCTTCCAGCAATAATAAACGGGCTCGCGAATGCCATTTTTCAAATTTATTTCAAAATACTTATGAAATTTATTGTCAACTTATGTCCGTTACAACTGATTAGCTAAATTAATTTGAAATCATTCATCCCCTACTACTATACCCGGTTGTCACATATATACTTCATTCCATGTTTCATAATACGTTCAAATAAATCTTCATGGTTGAGGATGTCACCAACATAAAAGATTTTTAATCTTTATGTGAAGACGCTATTTTTCTGCTTAATATTAATAAGTGTTACATATATTTTACATTTTTAATTCTTATCATTTAAGAATTTAAAATGAAAGTTTCGAAAAAGTTTTCGGATTTGTTTAGCACAAGGAAGCATTAATTTGTGTTGACCAAAGTATTACTTATATATTAATATATTATAAAATTGATAATGTTGAGAATGAAACAGTGATAAAATCTATTACTTCTGTTAATTTGAAATAGTCAACTACAGTTTACCTATCTGTATCTGTTTTATTATACTATATATCAACATTAGATTGAGGTTAGTATATTTGTATTGAGATTCACTATAATCATTTCATAACATCTTTTATTGATGATAAACCTTCGAGTAAATCAATATACCTGGAATATTAAGAGAAAATTTATTATGCAAAATAGTTTACAAAGTTATAATTCACAGGTTAATACTTGTATATAATTTAATTTGTTGGTTTGTTAATGACCATTTTACTAATCGTGAATAATTCAATAGGTACATCCCGGGCCCACTCAGGTGTAGAAATATCGCTAGTTTTTGGATCCTTTATTCTAAATATAGCTCCAGGTGATGAGGATGTCGGTCCATTTACAAATTCCGGAACAGATATTTGCGATCTGGATGAACCTACATACATAAACAGTATTATTATTCCACTTGGAAAATACAATAAAACCAGATTAACTTGTTACGACATGTTTAAGCTCTAGCAAATAATAATCGGATTATAGATTTAGAAACTTACTCGTCCGTCTATGATTTAATGCATCTAATGGGCCTACGTAACCCTTCACTGTAGACCATTTTAGAACGTTATCCAAATTCGATGCATTCTTTCTTCGTTCTTCATCATCGTCGGACTTGTCTTCATCGGACACAGGCTCGTCCTCGAGAACGGCCCGCTGTGTGCCACTGAATATATCATCTGTGTGTGCATTGAGTGGAATTATAACTGTTTGCTCAATTGTTGTAGGCTGATATACGTGATGAGTGAACTGATCTATTGTCGACGTGCCGGCTGCTCCTTGTACTTCCATAACACCAATTTGGGTTGTTCGAATGTGATATGGAAAGTTTTTGTTCGCCATGGACGGTAATGTTAGTATCTATTAGATTAGTGAAAGATTAACGAACTCGTTATAGTTAATATACCACGCTGAATTACTTACCAGGAACATCAGGTGTCCTGCAAATGTTATAAAGAGCAGAACACCGCATACCACTGATTCCCGTACCCATTTGTCCACGTACGAATTTGCACTCAATATAAATGCTGGACCAGCAACAAACCAAAGTGTTCCACAAATATTAAATGGATAGTAAAAGTTTGCCTGAAATGTAAGTTTAAATTATGAAACACACATTTCTTGTTTCGGATAATATGTATACCTTTTCAGGGTAGTGTTTCAATGTGAAGATGGTTGAGTATATGAACATCCACCAAGCTACGATTCGTAATGCAATGAGTCCATATCCTGCTGGAGATTCGTACAGATATAATACTTCCCCGGGATCAAACACCTGAAATAAATGACATAAGATGTCAGGAGGTATATGTAAGATTATTTTAGATATTCACCTTTGCTTCATATATGAACAATGTCAGATATGTGATCACGTATAAGCACATGAAGACTGTTAATTTGACGCTTGCTGAAAGTGGTAGTCTTCCTCTTGTAGTTGTATAACCTTTTGCTAGCAGAAGGAGAAGTAGTAGAAAGATGGTTTCACATGCACCACTGAATATACTTCCTGTAACATAATCAGTTCATTCAAATTTTCTTCTTCGATATATGGTTTTACAAAATTTTACTTATTTTTACTATAAGTATATATTTTTACTTACCTAATATTTTTGTTCTGTAAGGCAATACTCCGTTTACGGCATATTTTAAATACGCCACACTGGTTAAGGCAATTCCAAATAATTGTAATATAACGGATATAACGAACAGTTTGTACGTTGAATGTAATAACTGACGTGATTTCAGTTCGACGGAACAAATTATTATAGAGAATATTAGCATACCATAGGCTATGGCAAACGCCATTAGAACCGGTAATACATCTGTAAATGAATTTATTTATAGACATGTAATAATAATGTAAGACAGATAATTCAGTATCATAAAAAGTATAGGGTATTATGACGTTATTAGCAGTATTATGTAAGTAAGCGAAGCTACTTAAGGCTATTATGCATTTTATCAGGTTTATTTCGAAAGTTCAAATAGCTTCAGTGCTCTATAAATATAGCAAGAAGCTGCTTACAAAATTCATCTGCTGAAAAATGTTCATGCCAGAAATCTCCTGGTCGGCCATTTGTCATAAGTATCTGATATTTGACATGTATACCCTGTAAAACGGAAAGTAAATTGTATAGTTTTTAGTTTCTCTTTTGACGAAATAATATTGTCAATAATTCACCTTATGTCCATCGCAGTTACTTAATGCTATGAACCACCATCTGGCACGAGAACTCTTAAATCTCCGTGCATTTCTACAAGTAATTAGAGCATTGCTTTTAGATATATCCACCACCGGACGAACTACGGATCGTTTAACAATTGATCTGGTGTCATCTGGTATATCCTAACAAATGTATTCACTCAATTATTTGTACATCAACATTACTTTCAAATCATCCATTTACAAATATGTACAGTGGATATCGCTTAAGATCACAACGCATATGACAAACTATCAGTTACGATGAAATACACATTTAGTCCGTCATGTAATAATAATGTACCTCGAGTACATAATGGATTTCAGAAGAACACATATTCTGATTTTCATCTGCAACGATTTCCACTGTAGTATTTAACTTGAATTGCTAATAAAATCTTACAGATATATTATAAATATCTTCTCCAAAGAAATTCTCCACATCATATATGTCTGTGGTATTATTGTCGAATGGTTCTGTACTTTCTGTGTAATTATCATATTCAGTGGTACTTGTTTGAGGTAGCGAAGTGGTCGCAACTACTGTATGCTTTGGGCCACCTAAATTGACAATATGAGTCACGGCTTTCTTTGGTTTCTGTGTGGTTTTCGGGTTAGAGCCTGTGTCGAGTATATGATATGTGCATCCTGGTTCTGAACCATCTAAAGTCAAGTTAACAATCTGATGTTGCTTTATATGCAGTACACTTTCCTTCTGACGACATGTCTGCAATTAATTTATTCATGAATGTCAGCTACCATAATAATGAACCTTGAACTGTACTACGTAGGAAAACAATAATTCATAATCAAATATAAATATCATGCTACTGCAAATAGGTACACTGCTAAGCTTTGATTATATTCATAACTTTACATAAATGCAACTTAGGGAAAATGGATAATTCATTTTATATTTATTGCATAAAGAACAACGTTTCCATTCTAATGCAATTGTCTCTATAGGCGTAACGATTCATATTTAAAACGGGGGCTTAACATGAAATCATGAATGTAATAAATATTGCACTTACTTTATCTGTCTTGTATATAGACTGCCATTGATCTGGAGCATCGTAATAGAGTAATAAATTTGGATAGCCCTGGTCGTTCTTAAACTCAAAGTAAAATTCAAATGTTCCTTGTTCTGATAAGAAACAGAATCTTGCGAGAAAAGCCCAGTTCTTAAATAAAACATAACACACTATTATAACTTATGTTGATTCAATTTTTCTTTATACACGTACCTCGGATGACCTTAACTCTCCCTCCATATACTTTGTCTCTATGCCATTCCAGTAAAAGCAAACTAAAAACACTATTTGTATTGTTCTCAATATGTGGTCCATGTTAAGGCACAAGAATGTTATTCACTCCGTCATACATGTTTGTTTGTAACACTTGTATTTTCAACCCTCATTGACGAGGGTTAAAAGCATTGTTCGTTTGAAATACAGTTTAGTCGATAATGTTGTTATGGATACCGGTCAGTCAAAACAATACTATTTTATACACACTTGTTGCACAATTATATTCATTTCTAGACACATATAATCGAAAGACATTAAGACATATAAACAACGTTACGGAATACATTACCGCTAACACAATAATCTCTTTAATTACCGGCAAATTCACTATTACTTTCCGACAAAATGTTTATATATATATATATATATATATATATATATGAACGAAATTAGTATTAACTAGATTGGGTATATTCAAGTCTGGATAAATTACAAGAAATTAATATTTATTGAAATATACTTTTGGAATTCATAATCCTAAATAGTTGACCAAAAATAAAATAATAAAGGTAAAATATGTAATTTTGCACAACTAGACAATAATATGTACCTGCAAAAAAATTTCATCAAAATCGGTTGGATAGTCTAGGAGGAGATAGTGGAACATACGGTTACATGTTATAATAGTCATTTCGTGATTTAAGGGGTCTGTCCAGGATTTCTACGCAAAAATTTTTGAAATCGGAAGATGTTACAGAAATCGTACCGAACACTATAGCTCTTCGACAGGAGGTCGATGAGCTAATAAAATTAACATACATTTAAATTGTAAGCATTTGGAATGCTAGCAAATAGGCAAATATAGATTATATGGAAATGGCAATTAACAACAAAACCTATGTGTATATATATGATGACATATAATTATTTTTTGCAGATTCATACCCAGTACATTTATAATTCTGATTCACACAGTTGTAGAATACAATGTGCCTCTTTTACCTATTTGTTGCTACGCCCTGCAATATATACATATATAAATGCAGTTGTGTGAAATATTTTTCCACATTACTGCCTATAGCAAATAAAAGTACAACACATATTCCTGCACATACGTGTTTGTTAAATGTAAGTGTTTCACACAGTTTATAC
>JAGJTL010000016.1:6034952-6053172 GCA_022063505.1 Calosoma granatense
CCCCACCTGTACCCCTCTTGTGCCCGGTGTGTAGTCTTGTTCGCTTAACACAACCGCCACTATAGTGTGTATAGTATATACGATATAGTCACCTTACCCCTCCTTATTCAGTATCAACACATGTACATAATTCAAACTAAGAATACAATTGCCTAGGAAAGACTACCTGTATATACATGTATCCGTGTACCAGTGTACAGATGCGACCTCTAGGCGACTAAACCCCGCCTACGAAACTGCAAGGAGGTGGACTGTGAATAGCGAACCGATAGCTATTAACTGTTAGATGAAATGTTGAATTTTTTAATCAACAACATGAAAAATTACACCGACATCAATCTTCACGCTTCTCCCAATTCTCTAGCGCGTTGTGTGTGCTCTATCGTACTTTCAATTCGTTACTCTCAAAGTTTTACCTCGATTCGTCAAACTCAACATGCTACCATTCATATGAGTAATGTTTTATTTTTCAATAATCAGTCCGTCAATGTAATCTGGTGCTGTACAAAATAAACAGATATGATTTATGATTAACACAAATAAAAACAGTATATACCTGTGGGGTTGATATTGAAAACTATCTTCAATCCTATAACATTAATTTAGTTACATTTGAGTAAAATATCGCTCGTATTTACGTTGTTATTCACTGATTTCCTATATAGGTCTATGTAATCAGGACCGGCTTTCAGAATTTGCATATACCACTAGACTGTCCCCCACTTAACTGAATTAAATCGTTGTTCTCACTGTGATTGTTCCAAACAGATAACTTGCCATTATACCGATTCTAATGAACGTATTAAGTTTATCTTATTTTAATTAAGAAATAAGTTACTACACTGCCTGTATTTACATGTCAACATCACGAGTCTAGAATTAGTGCTTTAATAATAAGGGTAGCTTTATTTTTAAAAAAGCAGTATGTGTTTGTTTTTTTTATGGAACAACAGATTCGGTTTCATGTTGAATAGTGACAAATAGTATTCGTTCCTCGCATACACTTTGATTGGTACAGTTGAGCACGATACAATTTCTTAATGACTGGATGCAGTATGATCGTTTCTCGGAAAGTTTTGCGCGAGTTTTTCTCGTGGAAATGACGAAGGAAATACGATAAAAACCGTTGGCCTGATTTAGTTTTTTCTCTTTGTTTCTTGAAGCTGTAATATGTGTGTGTGTACAGTCGCAATAATGTGAATGTTCTTCCCTTGAAATTGAATAAAGTGTTTGGTCTCTTTAACCATCGCAAACGCATATTGATATCAAGGTCTACGTTTGTTTGGCCGCATGCTAACCGCTCCACTAAGCCAAGCCATCCACTTAACTTACCGTCTCTGGATATGGTGATATGTGCAAACGTTCGAATGTAGATTTGTGCTCGCCGTGTAAAGTACGATTTCTGATTTTTTGCCTATTTCTCGTCATTACTGCGTTACATACGCGATACTTTAGACAAAGACAGCTACACAGAGATGTCAATGCCAGTTGCGTTATGGCGCAAGAACCGTCGCATGGCACACTGGCCGCCGTTAACGTTCAAATTATACGTTTTCATTAAAGAATGCATACGAATTAATTAGTAGTAGATTTGCAAACGTATTTACTCTCTTTTATAAACAACTTGTAAACACTTGAACGACAACAACAGCAACAGCAACAAGTTATTTATATGTATTTATTTTATCTAAACATATTGCATATAACTAGCTGTAAAACTAAATGAACATTTCTTATATCATATTTGTGGAATAAACTCACATACAAACTAGCAAGTGTTCGAATCCTATCTGCAACACATCTTAAGTGATTTGCATCCCACTACTATACTGTCATGCTGTGTGAGTATTTTACACAAAAGACGTTAATTGCTGAACCCTGCCAGCTAACGTAGCTTGCCGTTATACAGCACGGATGATTGACTGCGTATTGTGACATTATAAAACTGGGAATATTTATAAATTCTTTGGTTAATTAATTAATGTTACCAAAAGAATCCTTACATCCAGATATATTTATTCTCAATTCTTTAATATTAACTAAACTAAGCATAATATCGAAAATCTAGATGTACTTTTCATTGTAATTATCTACTTGTTTATTAACCTGTTCAAATTAATATTTCAGCCTAGTTTCTAAGAAAACACACTTTGTGATTCCTCCTCTCATGCTGGTCGACATGTTTATTGTCAGTACTCTTGTATCTGTACGTACGTACATGTGTACTTGGCTTGAATGAAGACTTTCCTGGCTACCTTGATGCTACACTAACTAATACGTCACTAATCGGATTCTTTGAGTACGGCATTGCTAAAGCAACAGTAATATATTTAACATCACGATCTTGATGTGGTGTACACAGAATTTCAATATGATCGTCATGTTGTACAACACAACACAACACTACAAGTCGGGTAGTCTTCCTCTAAATATTAGAAAGGAACGCAACGGAGAAATATGGCTGTCCAAGGATGAGGCGATCAAACAAATAGAGAGAGGGTCGGAAAAGATTGCTTAAGGATGAGGAAAGGTGATTTGTGATATGTCGTCTCTCACGACCACATATACCTGATACACATAAACAGATAAATAACAACACTACACAGCAAAGAAAGATGTGACACAAGTGATAATTATCCCTTTATATAGCTTCCATATTCATATTACTTATGCGTAACTCCGATTCAAACGTAATTCTCTGATATTACCATACATTGTATTATTTATTATTATATGTGTTTTTTCGTTACTTTTACGATATTACAACATAGACGTAAAAGTACAAAATTAAAATATATAATTAGTAATTTTATATCAGTAAGTAATAATAATTTAACATTCATTTTTACTAAAGTCAACATTTCATGTTCATCTATAATAGATTTCAGTTAAATATACTGCTATGCATCCTATTCAATAAATACAATATAATATTGATATGTACGTAAGCTTGAAAACCATAAATAACCACCGATTTAACTACATAAACCAAATTTTACCTATAGCCAATTTGCAACCATAAAGCCGTTAATATTGCACATCGATTTGTGCAAGATGCTGACGGTATAATTCCCGTCAAGTATCATGCTGGTCTACTGGACCACGATTTCAAGTCAAATTACACGCTGAACTGAGCACGGGTAACACAAGTAGCAGAGTTCTCACGGTGCACGCCCCGGCTAACTTACACACGTCTAAATCTGTACACAGGTGTATATGAACATCTAACACTATTATCCTTACCTTAACCTACCAGATATACACACACATGCATGCATGCATGCATACATGCACTGTATGTGACGACAGAGCTATCAAATATTTCATTTCACTAATAACCCGTGCACACACACATATAGCGTTGCACAGGTATGTAGATGAAAACATAATGTTAGTAGTATTTACCTGTACAAACACGTTTTCAACTAATGTCTACACAATGTTAAACTTGCAGGTACATATGTGTGTGTATATATTTTTCAATGTTCCATACATGATGATGATATGATTTGTAAGTTAGAGAGACAAGTAAATGTTGAACGTTCGTACAGAATTGAGTAATGCCTTACGTACTAATGACTGTATTGCTAATCATTAATATTCTAATTGAAATTATTTGAATTTTGATTTATTTTTGTCGTTGTCGTGACCTTAGCACAAGATTTGAATGGTCAGCAAGTTTGCTTGCATTGCGTTGTGAAATACTCGTGCATTGATCTACATTTAATGACTCGATAAATGAAAATTTATTGATTTTGTATTATTAGAAAGGACAGTCACACAATTTACGAAATATTTATGAACTAAAGTGGGACCCACAATCACTAATATCGCCGACGGAATGAGGAAACTATGAAAACGTACAATACAATATCACTGTGACCACCGTAACCACTGATGCGAACTATATTTTCACAATCACAAATCTACTTTAAGGAATCACTCACTTGAATATTGCAAGTTATTTGAAAACAACTTTTTATATCTCCTTTATTTACCAGTTAAAAGAGTTTTATAAACAAATCAAACTAGCAATCACTGCTGTACGTTATAATATATTTAAAACAAATTATTCAACTGGACAATTGGTTTCGGAAATCGATTACTATTGTATGGCCGAGAAGATCTCTGTTTTGAAATGAAAGTTTTATTATTTTCTATATTTATTCCTATTTAAAATTGTAATCTTTGTACATATATTTTAAGAAAAAGAAAAAGTAATAATTTATATACGCACATATATATTATTATGATTACTGTCTGGATAGAAATATTTTAGACTTGTTCATGAAATGAACAAAGTTTTGAAGACATGAAGGAATAAGTACAACTGAATCTCGACTTATGCCGCTAGTTAGCAAAATGACAATACCATTAAAGTCATTAGACATTCGATTAAGTTAATCGTCAATTTTAACTGGTCATTATTGTCTCTAAATACGGTCTAAATTGACATAGTTTTTCGTGATTATTTTATGTTCGCCAAACCACTAATTTCCATGTAATTCTTCGAAAAAACTAAAATCATTTCATACTCTACTTTTACTTTCTGATATTTAAATACGTATGTTTCGTCAGTGTGGATCTTCTTCATAATGAGACGGCAATTTCTCGTAACACGAATCATAATTTATTATAAGTAATTAGTCAAAATGTGGCACAGATGAGACCAGTGATTGTGAAACTGTTACGAATTATATACGTACGTCAATGAGTTATGATATATCTACGTTTTTTTCATATCATATTTCTTCACACAATCATATGTGTGTACATATATAATCGGCAGATGAGATTTTTAATATATTAAACACACTTCAAGTCAATAACCTCGTAGTATCATAATTTTCCCGTCATTCAAACCCTCATAAATTAAAACGAAAGTTTTTATTTTAATCGTTATGTAATTGTGAATCAGTTTATAAGAAATCTTATGCAATAATATTAGTTTATAAATAAATATTATGCTTTTATATGAAAAATCTGGATATTGTAAATTAATACAATCAATAAATTGGTTCAGATTTGAAGTTAATATACATATCTCTTTGCTTTCAATTTTAATTCTTTATAAAATCAAATTGTTTTGCAAGAATTTCGAATTAAAAAACGCTCATTAAAAAGTCTATAAAATCAGGGGAAAAAAAGAAAACTGTCTATAAGTGAAGCAAAAACAGATCATTAATCTTGAATTGTTCAAAAACCGAGGAACAAGTGAACGTCAATTTATCAAAAATCTGGTTTAAAATAATCGAGATCAGTTCACACGAAATATACTAACCGTGGATATGATAAACAAGGACAAATTTACGGTCCTTACCTTGTGTGAAACAAAAATGGCGATACTACTTCGGTTGTGTGTCGAAACGGCACGAAGGATCACGATTCGCTTAGCTGGGCGGGTCCGGATACAATTGGCCTTGGTCTAATAGTCGTGGGAACTTTTGATATGGGCTCATCGGATCCAAATCATTCTGTTCAACTGGACTCATTGTTATTTCATTCTGCCTTCTCTAAGTATGAATTGTCCATACTACTATGATGATACTATTCAATGTTTTGTTTCACAGAATCTCTATCTACAGCTTCCATATTAATTGATTATCAAATATCAGTGTGGGGAAACACGTTTTGTAATGATTATTTGTCAATAACAGATCACATTTTATAATCATAAACGAAACGTGTTCCCCTACAACTAAATGTAAATAATTTATTGTTGTTGTAATTTGAATGCGACAGGTATTCAGAATTACATCGATACGTCCCTGAGCGATTGGAAATGATTGAAACGAGTTTTAGTGAGTGAGCCGCTAACATAATAATCTAGTAGTAGTATCTCACTAACTGTACAGGTTGATATGAAACATATGTACGTATGTATGTTAGTAGCTAATACCCGGCTTATACAGTGAGACGCCTCTGAATACGTTGTATTATAATTAGAACTACGCATGTACGTACATCGTCTCATTTACATGAACACCCCGTATACGGCATTAATCATATTGATTTAACCACAAGATTAACGGACGACTAGTCTATGTTATGTACACGTCAAATTACAGACACTTTATGAATTACACACAGATTATTTCAATATGATTTCAATCATTGAAACTGGTTAAATAACTTGTGTAGTTCTTGCAGTCACAAGTTGTCTAATTGTTTATTTAACTATTAATTAATAATACATATAATACTGTTAGATATTATAGACTTTTATATCAGTTCTCTTTATTCATTATACTGTACACTTCACACAAATATTCTTTCATATAAAATGTCTTTACAAGAGTAGAATATAACACACTAAATATTCTGTATATATTTAAATGCACGCTGATATTACAACATTGCAAAATAAAAACACCTACAAATGATATTTAATTCGTGTAGAGAATGAAAAAGTCGGAAAATAATGGGTAATTGCAACATATCGTTAGAAAATTACAGTGTTTAAATCATCCGAAATTATTATATCATTGTCTAAATGTGAGCGTTTGTTTATTAAATCGCCTGAAACTATGAAATGAAACTTGGAATCATTTCCGCGAGTTGAGTTGGTCGGTAGTTGGTCTTCTGTTGCCGTTCTATGCATCAACGCACAGCAAGTCAGGTGCGGCGGGTGTGGGAATGTATGGTGGCGCGCGAGGGGCATCCTCTCACTGTGAAGATGACACCGGTCGGGGCGGTGTCCCGAGGACTGGATGCTATCGCCGATGACGTCAGCATTGCATCATGAGGCCGTAAGAAAATACGTGTTCTGTCGTCAATGGCCCAGAACGGTATTATCCACCTACTAACAATTATATTTTTTTCAACTGTTTATATTTTAAACACGTATAGTTTTGTTAACAATAAATATATTCATACATCTGCTATAACAGTAATCTATCTAGAGTAGATTAGTACGTTTGTAAATAACGCACAAATAGATATAAATCGATATTATCTGATAAGTTATTATTGAAAATGATCCTAGTACGATGTTACGTATTCATTTAAAATTAACACTGCATATTCGTAACATTTTCTGTAATAATGAAGTCATTCATTATATTTTTCATTCGATATCAATAATACTCAGATTATTCAGAACTTTATTTTATATTTAACCTACATTTTCAAATCCGAATTATTATCGTTAGTAAACAAATGTTTTGAAAATAGATTAGAATATAAAAATATATTTTTATTCAGTAGAAATATATACACAAATATTACACTGTAATCTGTAATTTGGAAAATTATAAATCTATTTTGTATTCAATTTGAGCAAAATTTTCTTAAATTTACTTATATAACCAGTTATTCTTGAAATCTACCTTTATTTTAACTATACATTACTTGTCATTTTCCAAGATTGTTTAACTAATCATTCAGTAAAATCTAAAGATATTCATATACAGAAACAGTTTTGGTTCAATACTCACAGAATCAAGCATATTATTACGACAACTTCTGGTATCAATCTTACACTGTTATCTGTAGTTTTGCATAAAAACAACATTATTTTAATACGGTCGCGCACCTAAGTCGCATAGCGTTCAGGATTATTTCCATGGGTGTTGGCTGGTACCACGGGTGTGACCATGGGAGCGCTTTATGGTGTTGTGCTCATCTTCATGGAGGAACACACCCATACACGCACACAGCTACACGTACAACAACACACACACACACATGCACAGAGAGACATTTCATTGCGGCGTGACTGCATCGATGTTTCTTAACGATTCCAAGACCTACAAAAACTTTTGCTTGCCTCCTCACTATTTACATACTTGTATAAGCGTGTTCCAGAAAATGAAAGTAGCAGAAAACCACCACTTAATTAGTATGATAAATTTCTATTTACTTAGTTATGAGCATAATATTTTTTATTATTACAGGGTATATTGTATATTATATATTTGATAAAGGTGTTAATTATATATGTTAATATATAATCGTTTTTATTCTTGTTGTTAGACTGTTAATTGATTAAATTTGTCAAATTAATTGTACAATAATCACATGCAAAATTATCTTAGATACCTGTGTTTTTCCAGCAAAAAAATGCAAAGAAATAGAAATTAGAAAAACTATATGAAAAAAGCTAATGTATACGAATTAAGGAAAAAAACGATGATTTTGATAACTGTAATTTTCCAAATTACAAGAACTCTATTTAGTAAAATATTACAAATAAAATATTAGTTATTTACAATAGGTTGAATATTAAAATGATAAGTATTTTAATTTCTCAATCTTGTATCATTCTTCATTAGTAATTTTTTTCCCTAAAGCAAGGACGCTCTAATTTAAATATATCATCTTACTTTTACCGATTGTTAAATATATATATATGTTAATTTCAGTATAATTATGCACGATTAACTATGTATATGTATGTGTGCTGTTTTTTTCTTCTTTTCTTATAAAATATGAACGGATATGTGTGAAAAAAGTTTGGGAATTACACAATGACAAAGATATTGAACTTCTGCTAATCTGCACCATTGTCCTCAATATTTTAATGATAAATTAGCAACTTGTAAATGACGATTTCATGGCATAGTAAAAAAAGTCATCGAAAAGTCACAGCACCTATGGAAGTTCACGAAATATGGTTTTAATTCTTTTCACATACAAATGTCATAACATTATGTTTAATTTTTTCAATGACAACGTCTTTCGACACACCCCGTACGCGATTTATATGTTAATTTGTTCAGTATCATTTGTTAGAAAAAAGGAAGCAATATCTATACGGGACGAACAGAATTGCTTGGCTTCGAGATATTTGATGATCGCATTTTAAGTCTGACATTTGAGTTTAGTTTGTTTTTACTAAGTTGTTTACCTTTATATTTCGATAGAAGATCATTTAGCTACCTCTTCGTTATTTATTATGTGTTTTAATTCACTCTCCTCATTTCTATTGCCCATTTGCTATTTAAAATAGACACACGAATGTATTATTAGTTCTTCTAAATCTCTGCTAGATGTTAGAATATATGTATATTTATTTGAATATACCTGCACGTTGTTGCTTATATTGAATTGGAATATTCTCTAACAACATACACAGATATACGGAGGAGTTCCAATTGTACGGAGTATCAGAATCCTTCGTTAAATGCTAATAGAACTCCAGACTGTACTGCTGGAAATAGTATAATCTTGAGTGAAAGGTATAAGTGTTCGCACATTCCAACATTGCTATTCAATCACCACAAATCAATTGATCTACAGTATTGATCCGGGATCTGTACTCGGAGCATTCTATTAAATATATACACCCGTATATCCGCTACATAAAATATATGCGACAAAAAAAACACAGAATGAATTTATTATAATTTGCAGCAGTATTTTCAAACGTATTATTCCGACTAATATTTCTTCTCTTTATATTTTATTGATTAATAAATTATATTTACCGGTAGTTTTTATATTGTAAAGTGCGCTTCTAGTAGAAACAGTACTTTAGTCGTTAAATTTTATTAACCACATTACTTCGAATACTCGCAGAAAAACAGTACTACGAATCACTACTTGCCTACTTGGATACAAGCAACCCGTAATACTTCAGCGTATACCATGTATTCAACTTTAACTAGACATACAACTGTAAAACACAAACATTTCTTTTACATATATTTACATGACAGCTGATGAACAACGGATTCTATTAAGCCAGAATTAGGACCATAAGAGACAGATTGTTCATATGATATTATATAAAGTAATTTAGTGATATTTTCATTTGTAAAACTCGCAATGCATGTACCGGTATACTGTGCGCAAACTGTGGATAAGCCAGCGTCAGCCGGCGGCTAACTTTAGCAAACGAGCTGCGAGACCTAGTTCTAGGCCTCTCACTCGGGACCATCTTCACTGACGTCCTTGACGTGGACACACCTCGTAAAAGCAGTGGCGTCGACAACAAAACATTTACCACGGGCGCCAACATACTCTAACTCGACTGAATGTCATGAAACACATCGATATATGTGACCAGTCCGAGATATATACGAATGATAAATACAACGTAATAAATTAATAATACATAAATACAGTTTAACATTATCAAACATGTAAACCCCAGTCTATAAATGCTGGACTTGAATTATATTCGTTGTCCCGAACATCCACATTCTTTTCTCGATTATTAATAGCAAATAAATATATTTTACGACTTTATTATGACCAATATACTGATGATTTATAACAGAAAAAAAATTAGAACACATTTGTATAACATATAAATTTACTTGAAAAATTGCATGCAAAACTAGTACATTTGTATTTTGTACAATTTAAATTTTCTTAATAAAACTAGAAAAATCAAAATAAGGTGTAAAATGCAAGAGGAATAAAAAAATTTGACAATAAATTGATTTAACATATGTACACTTACATGTAGGAAGTTCTTTTTATATATTTGTTTATTCTAGAAATGATAAGAATTCTATTCGCCTTATGATTATGCTAAATAATCAGTGTGGTAGTCTTTCTTTTTTATGATTTAGTTGTTATATTTGTTAGTGATGGTTTATCTATAATGTATAAATAAATGGAAATAATACGCCGCTGTCTGATCGCCTTCGCCTATACCCTATAAGAAACAAGTTAGCGCATTCTCCATTTAAAACGTACTTGTCAATGATTTTGCAATACTCTCGTGTTTTATGCTCCTGTAAATTAACGTAAACTCAAGTTTTGAGTGCGTAATTCTATCTTTCGCTCACATAACACACTCACTACAGAATAGATTCTTTCATATGAAACATACATTTATCATTAAAATCATGCAACATATGCCTCGCATATAACTGTGATACAGGCGGTTTCAAAATGTACTGCAGGCAACTACATGTATTATATCTACACTAAACCACAACAGTCTTCATACACTAACATTTTATTTGTTTACTTGTTTCAACTAATTTGAAGACTATTCAAATAATACGTACTTCAAGTATATAACTGGCAATCTAGTCTGAACTAGCGACTACATACATATGCATAAAAGTATATTAATTCCAATATACTTTACCAGTATACTCAAACCAGAACAAGATAAGACTTGTAATTCAAAAATAATGTAACGTTATTTGACATATGGATAGCCTGAGCTGTATTATCGGTAATATTATCAGTTTCTTGTATTAACCGTAAGCTAACGATATCATATTTTCTCAATATTACCGTACAACTGGAATTACTAATTTTACCGATATCATTTGCAATTTATTTACATATTCACACATTAGCATATTTAAGTACACTTGATGATATGTTATCTTCATTTATTAAAATACGTTCTTTAAATTTGTATTTGTAATATAATATTTATGATACGTTATTAATGACATAATACACCTAACATATTTTCCAATATTTATTCCGATGATAGGGCGGGGTATTCTGGTATTTTGTACAAATGTATAAGAATTGACGAAGAGTTTATGAAACAGGTATATTTATTTGTATAAAGCAATATATATATATATTTTTAGGGAAGCGAAGAATAAATATGATAAAATGTATATATGTTGCAGAGCGTATGTGAAAGCCGTCCATATAAAAAGGAACGAAGCCATCTGTACATACTGTCCCACAACAACAGAGGATTGGGTAGGGTGCATATGCATAGATATACCTAATAGTCTCTAAACTAAACCACTTGTACCTTTTACTTTTATTATATGGACGGCTGTCATATACGGTCAGCAGCGTGATTTATTAAAGGTAATGCAAATACATCACTAAACTAATATGGTATCAGGTTAAATTGTCTAATACCTGATTCAGTATTTACTAATTATATATGAACTCGCTACTGGTTTCCCCACTAGTCACACGTTCTACTCAACTCTCTGAATTACACTTCTTATTTCAACATGGACACTACTGATGGATATATAATTAATATGTAACTACTGTGTGTGTTATATTACGGAGCAGGGGCCAGAGCGGGGGGAATGACATAGTATATGTGTGTTTACATATATATATGTGTACACTAATACATCTACTACATACATTGATTCAGTAAGCAATGTTTTACTTATTAACTTGAACATCCTCATAACTTACACAAGCGACTATCAAACCTGTAATAGAATTTTAAAATCATATATTATTTTCATCGTCTTTCATGGTAAAAATATCGCAGCACTCTATCGACTGTAATACAAACTGCAAAACAGGAAACAAAAACAAGCAATCACCTTACCGTTCGTTCATGTCGCTGTACTTACACGACTGCAGTTGTGTGTTTTTTTATACGACAATTGTTAGAACAAATGACTGGGATGATGATTCGCATTTACCGACAAAAGGCGCACTGTTGGTTCGGATTTCAGTCAATAGATGTCGGCGTACACTGTCGCTTGTTCTTAATTAAATAGCGGCAACTTGATGGCGACTTATCGAATATTTATAACGTCTATAATTTGAGAGAACACGACTTGACGACAAGTAGGAAATGCGTACCTTGTAACAATACATACGCCATCTTCTTTATTAGCCTTGTCGCTTTTATGTATCATCATAAAAATTGCTGTACCAATAATTACAGGTTGCGTTACTATATTATTATTGACAGATTTCACAGTATCATTGCCAATCTACACTAGATACACATTACACGTGCAATATTTACAGTGTATTATTTCCAACAGAAATGATAACTGTAGTTTATCCGTATACAATAAAATGCATTGCTCATTAGCACACTTCTAATTCATATATGAACAACATTACTCTTTACCTTTCAGTGTCTAATTCTACGAAATATTTGTGAACGTGAACTGTCGAATTCTTAGATACTACTTTTGGTTTCATGCTACTGTACCATGACTAGATTCGAACCACCCCCCCCTCCCCTAGCCCGCTGCTGTAATTCTAAGAATATTCGTGATTCCATTGCTAGTTTAGTATGTTTGAGGTGTGACTTTGTATTAGTATATAAAATTAATCGAATTTGTCTTCGTAATTGTTGTTATATTATTAGTTAATTGCCACCGTAATTAAATGAACTAATTGACATCTTTATACGGGATAATTCATCTAGTAACGTTTAATTCGTTGACCATATTTGGCATCTCTGATACTTGAACTTAATGACTTTGGACAGAAAAAATACATGAAATTAACTTGATGACTATTTCAAATAACCGTTAATGAGTACCGATGGCCTTTATAAAAATGTTGAATACTGAAATTTTGTATATTACATACATTGGGACTAATAGAATCTATACTTCTATACATTAGATATATACATACTTCTCTATATAACTGTTCATTGGGGTGATTTTTTCTTTTTTATTATCAAATATTCAATTGACTTTCTCTTGTACATGAAACCATGCATATCTCCTGCACTTTACTCGAATTTCTATTCATTTAACTGTCAATTAATATTATTTTATATAAGTATCTGTTATAATAATTACTCGTTGATACTGACAGTGTACATATGTATTTTTCTGACATAATACTTCTACTCTGACAACGTTCAGATATAGTTAATGTAGCCGAAATATTATATTATATGCCATACTTGAAGTACTGTGTAAATACTTTATAATTTTATTCTTGTCGTGTCTTGTACAGTGACAGCGCTCGCTTGCTCGCTCGCTCGCAAATACACACATACATACATGAATACATTTCTGCGACAGACCAACTAAATGATTTTGTATTCTGCTCTGTTATCAAGATCTGTATTATATCGCCGTACACTTGGTGTATTAATTTATAAGCAATAAACATTAGAATTTATGCTGTAGCTAGGACAAATCGACCACTCCTAGTTATATTTGTTATTTATGTAGTGACACTAGTACGAGCATTCACACTGTTGCCGTGTTCATTGCATCTGATTTATTCGTTCTTACGTTGCTCTAACGTTCAACATGTCATTTGTGTTCACTTTCCAATTTCTGTTTTTCAATTTACCACTTGCCGTTACACATAATTTCATTTCTATCACTTGCTGCTTTTAGTCCCAGTTTTTTTCTCGTACCAATTTTCAAGCAGGTTCAGCCATGTATATCTTAACGACAAATAACAAACATGTTTCACAAATAACTGATGGTGTCAACATTACATGTACATGTATGAGTTTCAGACAGAAGATTCGGACATTAGCAAACAGTGTTTCTTCTATATATTTTTATTTATTTACAAATGCCAGAACAACTTTTTTATTGGGAAAACCCAATAACACTTTTTTTCTTCAAATAAAAACTAATTGATTAATTAAAGACCACTATCTCATCTGCTCAAATTCATCAGCTATTTACAAATGCTAATATTCTTCTCAATGTCATTGACGAATATATATGTAAATTATTCGAGACTTTTTCTATAAATTTGGAATAAATTAACTACTTTATACCCTATCCCTATTCTATTTTATTCTACTGCAAATTATTTTGATATTCCTAAAAATTAGGCGATGATTTTTCTTACTGAATATAATATAACCAATAAGGATAGAATATAATGTACATAAGTATTTATCATTTGTGACGTGCGATATTGATAAACCTGTTACCCAAGATGTGCAATAAATCAATAATGATTGATCGCGACTTTGTGAACTGTGGTCTTTTTAGCAGTTAGTCAATTCATGTTGCATAAAATCAGTGATGTGTTAAGTATTTTATTAATTACTTCTTGCTTGTTTTGCAAGGGTTGTAAATATGTATTTACATTGTAACGATAATATTTTCTGAAATTTTGGAATATACACAACTCTCGATTGAAATATGCTTATTAACTTAATTTCTAATAACTATGTAACATCCTGATCACTGTAGTAGCTTCTTCCACTTAAATGTACTATATAACGTCTATTATTAACTGATATTTGTTTGAACAAACTAGTTGCATAACCGTGTATACTTGCTTCTTCACGAAATAATCATTCATTCTTGTTCGAAAAAACAAAAAAATACATTGTAAATTACCAAAATAATATTCAGTAACAAATATAACAACAAAATGAACATATAATAGATAACAAAGTTGTATGAAAGAACAGTCTTTATTAAGAGGAAAATCAACAATAATTCGTAAATTAAGCGTCTGTCCCCTACAATTTGTCGTCACGCCACGGTTACGGTTTAGACGACGTCCAGAGCACACTCAACATAATAAGAATGGTCTAGATTCCAGATAACCGAGCGTTAATTATCTATAAACATGCAATCAATATGTTGACAATTACACCCATCGGCTATCAGATAGATCGATTGATTTACATGATCGTAATGGAAAAATTCTCTACGCAACTACTTAACCGAGAACGATGTCTTACCCGGCAGACACCGGAGGATTTATGAATACAAGTCACGCATTGAATTCTTGAAATGTTATTTATTAATAAAATCGATTAGAAGTCAATAATTGCTCGCTTTAGATGTTATATCTCTATTGGTAATCTTCGCCTAACTGATTTATGGCGCGAATTTCTCGTTTCATATGAACAGAGATTTGTAATTAATTTTTGTATATAATTATAGTTGTAGTCTATTAGTTAGCAGAGTATTTTTTTTACATAATGAATCATGTCCAATTAAGAATCTATTTTCTACTGAATTGATCCAATGCATTTTCCGGAAATTAACAATAAAACATTGGTAGCAGTTCTCAGATACAAGAATATTAAATTTATTTACAAAAATTTAATACGATTTTTTGTTTATGTAAATATTACATAATGTTGATGTCTATACAAGCAACTAAATCTTAATCAAAGTGTCATAATAAATTTATATATTAATAACTAATTAATGAATTGACGGTCCTAAACTAGTTTCCAATGAAAGTCGATGAAGATTTGGTAATTTTAATTGGTAATAATTATGGCTGAATTTATAATGAAACTAAATACTAAGAACGTTCAAATCTCGAAGGGAATATATTTGGTTACATAATCCATTATTCTGTTAATTTTATTTTCTTAATGTCTCACTGTGTCACAATTAGTATATTAACAATATTGTATTGACAGAAATAATCTGATGTAACAGGGGTGTTGTCGCAGGGCGCAAAATATATTATTTCAATTGTCTAAATACGTATAGAGGCACCAAAATGCAAAATTTGCACAAGACAAAAGAATTACTAGTTAGTATCCTGCTGGGAAATATATCTACATTATAATTACCTAATTGCTGTGTCTCTGTTCATTTTTAACTAAATTTTGATTGAGCCTCATATGAAAAGTCTATATATGAACTAACCTTGTCGCGTTGTGGATCACACCGTTGTATGTATTGATGTAATACCAAAATTACCGGCATTTATGGATGATACATCATTCACTTCGTCATTATTTTTGACAGAACTGTGTCATTAGCTGTAATGATAAAATATAGAAAATTTGGCACAACGTAAGTAGGCCACAATAATATTTTTTCAAGATATTCAATATGCCAATTACGTTTACAACAAAAGTAACATTATTGTATATCAAGTTTAGTTGTTATGTAAATATATATATATTTTATTATATTACAAACATAACGATACTACATGGCTAGATATATTTTAGAATGGAAAAATATTAATTTATTATATTGAAATTATTTTTTAATACATACTAATGCGAATATCAATTTTATAGCAATTTTAAGCATCGTTAACATCGTTTGAAGCATGGGAAAATTAGTTTGTATTTTTCATTACAGACTCCCCAACCGGGTGCTCCTTTCTGGGAATCGAAAGTCACTTAGATTTATCCTTAAGGGCCGATCCTACCCTGACATTTGGACACTCCGCTGCTCTACTGCAAAAGATTAAAGATGTATCAATGTAAGTATTCAATAACTAACACTTATTACTGTATTTTCTTCATTTACTTCGTGGTATCTCATTTTTTACAATAAAAAATGTATATTTCTTTACTTTGTAATAAACCACATTTATTATATTAATGCATGTTTCGACAACATTGTGTCATTTTCAAGCAAAAATTAAATATATTAATATATAAACATGATTACTACTAGACAGATTCGATATTGTTCGTTTTGATTTGAGATTTAAGTTGAATCTCGTTCTAGAAACCCGGCAGTAGAATATATACATATATAATGTTTTGTTACATCTTTACATATACCTATAATATTACTAAAATACTCCAAAAATATAACATAATAACACACCTCCTTTATAATATCTTGATTCTGAATTGAAGGATACTTAAAACTTTGATTGAAAACCACTAGTATATATATAAATATACTCTGTATACAGGGCATTCCAGAAAAGACAGGTACCCCCTACTGCATCCCCAAGCTGTTCTCCTACCGAAACACGAAGTGTAGAATTTCCAAAAACTACAGAAGAAAATTTGCGAAAAAGAAAAGTTCACAAATGTGATGTGGTTGGTTGTCAGAAAATCTATACGAAAAGCTCTCATCTGAAAGCTCACAAAAGAACGCATACTGGTAAGATGTGTAAATAATTATTGAAACTACTATTCTGTATAAATATGGTTTATAGAGCAGCAGAATTGATTAGTTGCTATAATTGTGTAATGAAATAGGTGAGAAACCATATCAGTGCACATGGGAAGGTTGTACTTGGAAGTTCGCGAGATCTGACGAACTTACCCGACACTACCGGAAGCATACCGGACAAAAGCCTTTCCATTGCCACCTCTGTCAACGATCTTTCAGTCGGTCCGATCATCTGTCACTTCATATGAAGAGACATTAGTAAATAATATCGCTAATGAATCATTCCATAGAAACATAAGTGCCTTTGACATATTAATTAATATTTAGAAAATGCATTCCAATTATTCTATAGATTTTTGTCAGTATTATTGAGGGTGAATTATGAATTGTGATAGTTTAAATATTGGTTTTATTTTTGATTTTTAATAAGAAATATTACAATATAATTGTATATAACTATGTATGTTTACGACGTTCTATTCAAAGATGAATTTATAAAATAATTTATTTCCAATACAATACAATATGCATATTTAATCTTTTAATTCTTGCTTGTCACAAATTTCAACATTTTACTGTACAGCGTTGCATACGAGTACATTGCTCACTGTGCAACAGTGCTTCTCATAATTCTACACATGTATTTCTGTTTTCCTAACAACAGCAATACAATATTTATTATATTTTATTACGTATGTATATTATTTTCTGGTATTTGTGGTATTATTTTGTTTAAAGTGAGTATT
>JAGJTL010000016.1:6068718-6094218 GCA_022063505.1 Calosoma granatense
AACAGTTTTCACATTGATGTATATATTGCTCCTGTAAAATTAACAGTGGTACTCAAAAAGTAAGCTAAAATAAATTTTACCACCGGTAGTTACTTAAAGGTTTTATGATGTTCTAACAAGTCGGTACACAGGGCCGGATCTAGGACAGACACAAAGTGGATTTCGCTTCAAAGTTCTGCTAGCAATATTTACAAACAAAATAGAATAAAAAGTATTTAATTCCTTCTTTGTAAAATATTATACAATTTATTATGTTCAAATCAAGTTCCGGTGACTGCTATTAGATCTACTAAGCGCTACTATTTTCTACTAAATCTGACACAGTTACTATAGAAACTTAAGTATTTTTGCAGCATTAGTACAACTAAAGTGTCAATTGTAGTAAAAAAAATTTGTAAATTTTAGTAGGGCTGTTTGTGTCGACCTGTGGATAATAGTAATTATTTTAAACAAATTATAAACCATTTATTATATCAATGAAGAAATGAAATGTATTTGAATTTCAGGGTTCAGAATATAATTTTTTTGATTTGTTTAAATTTAACGTTATAAAAACAGTATTAGTATGTAATAATATATTTTTATTACATCATTATTGATACCTATTCAATTTAATGTAATTCCAAACTCAGACTACTATTTCATAATCTATTTATAGTAATCAAAACAACAAATACATGTGCGTATATCATTTGCTACGCAGTCTAAACAACCTGAACTTTATTGCCAATTCTGAATTCAAGTATTCGATAAAACATTGATAGCAATTTTACTGAGATGTTCGAGATTTGTATGGAATTTTAATGCATTAGCCGAAAACAGTAGAGTAATGTAAGTACTAGAAAAATTCTGCTAGATGAGAGTCAAAAGAAAGAAAGATAATTTCATTCGAGGCACATGAAATATACAAGAAATACGCAGTAAAAATAAAGTAATATTTAAAATTTCTCATTGACAATATTAGTTTATCCAATAAATTGGCATACAAGGTGAATTCAATTTCAATTTTTATATAACGAATCAAAAACCCAGAAAATGTGAACAAGTATGTTCAGATTAATTTACAAGATTGGAATATTAATTTTAATTAATTCGAAGAACCGCATCGTTCTTTAAAAAAGTAATTTGGGTTTCGTGACACTGAAATTACATCTAATTTATTAGTCTCATATTTTGAAATTGCGCCAAATTTTTTAGCATTAAAGCTAAAATTAAATTGCGTGGGCTATGTACGCATTCCGCGAGTTCAATAAAATTATTTTTGAGTTTCAATGTGTATATGTATTTTGCATTACAGTTCAAATACTAACTAGAGACATAGATTCTATAAGCTATTTAAAATCAGTTGTACAGATCAATATAAATCAGTACAAAATTGTACAAAACATGAAATAATTTTATAAATATTAGATCAAAACAAACATCAATGAATCTTACATTCTTATATTACTATAGTCGAATTTCTTCAAGATTCAAATTATATCTGCAATCAAAACAATATCAAATTTATCAAACAGTTATTATTTAACAGGTAAGCAACGTAATTTCACTTCGATATTTTTCATTTTGATTCGAAATTTAAATTGAAGCTCGTTGTAAAAATCCGGTATAAATTACGTTAATTTCTGTACAGGATATTGTTAATTTTTTATTTAATTTTCAACAAGAATCCGAACATATTGTATTACTTCTAAGGATATTCACAAATTTCCTTAACTGAAATGTATCAAATATTCATGTAAATATTTGTTTGAATATAATTATTAATGTTCAACATAATAAATCACTGTTAAACAATGAGCAAATAACAAATATGAAACATTTTTGCAAGTCCGCGCAAATTCTAAAAAATTAGTAATAACGCCAAACAGGGCCTGATTAACTGTATTATCATTAAAACATTAGTATTTAGTTAATTGATTTAAACTTATCTAAACATGCTTTAATTATAGAAACACTGTAATTTGCTACAAAAAATCCCACACTACACACAAAATTTTACCTTTTCGTTAATGCCGATTCCAAAATTCTTTAAAAGTAAAAACAAAATTATGAATATTTTTTATCATTAATTATTTGAAAATAAAGTAATGTTTGTGTCTTTGTTATATTAACGAATATTGAAATAAATTTAACACAGAATATTCTAAAATTATAATATTTTTTTGATAAATATAGACCTCAGATTAATTTAATACTCGTTCATATAACTGAACTATTAAAATAATAAATAAAAAATTTAAAAAAATCTGCTATGAAGTTAATGTCTACAAATTTATATTTTGAAAATAAATGTGAAATCAGCTGGAAAGTTTTTGGAAAATATACTGAAAAAATTTTTATTTGAATAAAGAATGATTATAGTTTGTAAGCAAATTTCTTTTGACTGTGATTATGAAATTATGATTTATGAAAATAGTTGAAATAAGTAAAAGATTTATAGAGATATGTACTTACTTTTCTCTGCCTTTCTTTCCGTTCAGACTGGTGGCGTTCATCAACATATTTGTCAAATTAAAATTGGTTTGATTGGCTGATGAGAGAATGATCTTCAAGGAATCGCTGTCAACTTTTACGGCTGAATCCGTCTCTGGCATGTCTCCCTGCATTTTTTCACTTTCCTCTTGTTCATCTTTACTCTCAATTTCGTCAAAATACTTGGCATATTTTGATTCTGCTTTGATGGCTTCAGCTTTTCTCGACAAATACTCGACATTTTCAGCCAAATACGGTTCAATGTACTTCTCAAAATATTTCTCTAGGATAATATCGAAGTACCTTTCGATTTCTATCTTTTTCAGTTCGTCAGAATAGAAATCAGTCTCTCTGGACGAAGCATCTTCATTCAGATGATTTTTATGCAATTCTTCATCATTATATTCGTATTGATTTAACGGAAAACATTTAATTTCCATTAGAATTGAAAATATGACGATAAATTTGAAAATGTTTGTGACACTCATTTTTTACCGTTTAACTTTTACTAATGCTGAACACACTGATTGTATATTAGTTCAATTGTTGAATGTTGTAACTGATTTTTATACCTATATTATCATAGCGAATGGTGCGCGTTTAGAAGTTGCGAAAGATATAAAATTTCGGAGTCCTGTAATGAAGAACATGTATAGTTAACAAATGATCGTAATCACACAAATATTATTGACAGTTGAATGCACAACACTTGTATTTTAGATCTTGATTTATCGATGCTGTACGAATGAATACACGTCGAGTTGATGATTTGATCAGTTAGTGTTAAGTTGAAAGAGCGGATATTTGAACCGAATGTACTATATGTTAAGCAGAGGCAACACTACTAACTAGAATACCGACCATATGTCTAGCTCGTTGCGTATGAGTGAGCCAACTATATCTGTACCGGTATCGCTGTCCTTTTCCGTACAGACTACGAGAAAATTATTGATAGAAATACAGGTGCCATATTTCTTACGTCGTGTCATTCATTTTCTTTTATAGTTTTCTCACATTCTTTCATTCACATTACTAATAATATGCACGAAATTATATCACAATTTTATGTTATATTTTATTTGTCTAATGTATGTTTCTATCTCAACATAAGTCTGTTAATATGTAGTATTGTCAAACAATACGTATTACATTATTTACAATATAGATATAACGAAATGTAGAATTATAAAAAATTATAAAGCATATATATTTTGTAAAGTAAAGAATTATTTAAAATATTCCCCATGACACTGCAATGTATTATAATAAAATACTAAATATTTTGAGAAATTTCTATTTTTTCATAATGAAAATAGTAGATTTCTAATTTTTATTTGGAAACAACTAATCGTTAAAAAATCTCTATAATAAAAATTTCTTTTATTTTGCCGAAACAAATTCATTTGGTTAAATTATTAGAAACATATCCAGTATGATTGTAGATATGCAAGAAAATACCAATTTATTATTTTGAATTATAAATAAAATCGTTATTTATTCAAATTAGTATTCTTTCCAAAAAATACTGTTAGATAATTAACTTACCACATAAATTCACTTAACTGTGATCACCATCACTTATCCAGCAAATGAGGAAAATAAAAAAAAATGCACACAAATATAAACTTATCGCAAAAAATCGCAAATCAGATCAGATCAGCACTGTTCGAAATATGAGCAATATTTGTGATATATCTCGCACAAGTAGAAAATTTATACTCACGATGCTTGATTTTAAATTCCTAATGACAAATATTCCTAGACATAACTCTACACTGTAAAAACATAGCGGATATTTACTAAACAAATATCTATGAGCAATCATAGCAGAATTAAAATAACAATATATGAGTCAATTAGATAATAATACTCGATCTATATGCTATATATACTTACATATATATTTATGTTCAGGGCTGGATTATCCGGTAGTTGTTTAACGATTAGTTTCCGCTGGAACCAATACGGTATTTATAATCTCATATACCCCCCTCTACACTATAATTTTTTATCGATTTCTTAATTATACTTTTACCATTACCATTTTAGATCGCATATTTCTAAAATGAAAACAATTTTTTTTATAATAACTTCTCCCGCCCATTTTAAATAAATAGTGGATACGCCACTGTCACATAATTATCAAATTTATAATGATAATAGTTTTTTTTGCAATAGTAAACTTATTGACAATATTCTATTCCAATTATTGTGATTATATTTTTTAGATTGATATATTATAGTATGTACTTACATACTTTACATAAGTATTGTTATTTGTTTGAAGAAATATGTGAAAATAACAAACTGATAGTTTCATGTAACAGTGTAGTCTATACTACAATCCAGAGTCAATCTATTCCACTTAGAACGACATTTTGAATTAAATTATGTTCGTCTAGACTTTTTTATAAATATGTTAAATCGAAATTTCATAAATAAATTCATATTGATCGATTTTGTATCACTCGTTACATGCATCGTAGACGCCAACTGGAATCTTTACGCAATATTGTTATTTTTTTTCATCTCGTATATTTAATCCAAGGTCTTTGTCTGAAAAAAAAGTGTAAATAATTCGTCTGTCATCCATCGAATTACATACTGCATTCTTCTCTTTATACAATTGCTAATTATGTTATTAGGACTGCAAGAGAAGAGAATATTAATTTGGAAATTCTAGGATCTAGTAAATGGTCTAAAATATTAGAACATATAAATATTTCCAATGTAATACATAAAATTTGTTATCAATATTCTCCTGTAAATGCCACATTGTTAATACATGACATAATTTTAAACACATACTTATAAAATACTTTCCTGCTTAAATATTATTAATTCACAATCTTGCATGACAAATTATGATTTATGAAAAAGATAACACAATTTTAGTGTTGTTGTTCTGAATACATACCAATGACTGAAAAATTTTAAATAGAAAACTATATTAAATTATTTGTTTATACCTGGCTATTGTTCCAAGTATTTGCTATGAATCAACTTAATACCTGTTAGTATAACCTGATACAATTTATCATGATATTCACAGTTATTATTGTTGTAAAACATTATTTATATCATGGTATGACTTAGTCGTTTAACAATTTCTTTATTGTGTTTACTGTAATTTAATTTATCATTAATTTGCGTTACTGAGAAAAAGCATTTAGGATAATTGATAAATATAGAACATAATTCACTTTACGTATGCCAGGGGTTTAGAATGTTTCATTTCGCTGTTACTACTGGATGTGGATGTAGAAGAAGAATTCATTCAGCCGTGTGCAGGTATGTGTGCAACTGAATATTATGATATAAAAGTGTTGTAGATGGTCTGGTGTGTAATACAAGCTGTAGCAAGTACGTGTTACGGTGTAGTTGCGTGTATGACACGGGACACTTTGTGTGTACTGCATGTGGTGTGCAGTTCACATGCTGATGATAACACAAATTCATAAAAATTGGTTTAATTAGCAAACTGGTGTCTAGTCTACAGTAGTACAGTGTAAGACAACACCGAACCTAGTACGTGCAACGCAGTTTCATTCTTTAATCTCGGAAGTTATTGACACCTTCACCAGCTACAATTGTAGTCAACAAGATTTCAATCAAGTTTTCCACACATATTTCTCTACAGAAATACTATATTACTAGTGTAATGAAACATTCTTACAAACTAACTTCTAGCTGTTAAATATGAGAACTTGTATTGTGTCATTCTTTTCCATGCTGAGAAATTCAAATTTACTACTTTCAATTATCTATTGAACAGGGTGGGTTAAAATTCTGTCCCGGGATTTTCCGGGCCCAGCTCGTTCCGAGAAAGGCTTGTTGAGATAATGGCAATTTTAAGGTCAAGAATGACCGTATCTAACGGTTATAGTTGTAAAGAGAATACCTGGTTTAGCCCACATGCTGATTTTTGGGTACAAAATAGCCTTACACTTTTAGCTAGCTCTATTTATACTACATTTTTCAAAGCGAAAAGCATATTTAACCTATATTCAAACTTTTGTTGTTCATTTGCCAACATTGTCCATAAATTTCAAATTCGTTTTTATAGTTTACGAAACTTGTCAAGATACAAAATAAATAAACTGTATCCTACATGAATATTTCAAGCCAACTATGTAATGGACAGATAATATTCGTTCTTTATGACATTTCTTACTATTATTAGTATCTTTCATTACTGTGTGTAGGTTTGCATCTTGTTCCAATTGTTAGAAGAATAAATCGTCAAACAGAAACTAAACCTTTCTGTGAAATGTGACGCGTAGTAAAAAATTCTTAGTGTTGTCCACAGTCTGCATGTTTGTGCGTATATATTGTCCGTCTTAGACTGCAGGACCGGCATTGTAGTTTCAAGGGCTTTATCATTATTATTTATCTGCTTGTCTCTTAATATCTTTCACATTGTAATTCTATTTAACAGCAATATGAACTGTATCATATGTAATATTAATATAATGTAGTTTAATTTGAAAATAAGGAAAGACCCTAACAGAAAAGGATTTGCCTTATTCCCGTCCTGGTATCTAGAAGTTGTTGTTTCAGTTTATACATTCACCGACCCCGTTGTAAATAAACAGCACATGAATACCATTCAAATGTGTTTTGGCTTAACTTGTGTGTCTGTGTGTGTTGTAAGGGCACAGCAGACGGAAATTCAGGTGCGCACATTAGGTCAAGAAAACAAGCTGTCAAACTGCGCAATACCCGCAAGCCTACTGGTAAATTCCTGGACCATAATTCTCCGAACACAAAACGCACAGAAGCATAGATTATCTTATTAGCAAGAAGACGCTTCAACACTGCATAAACAATAGTTTACATTCATATCAAACATGCGAACATATCTGAAATAAAAACACAGACAATATTCACAGTGAACACTACGTTATATTCAACTAAATTATTCCATATTTTAAACTTAATCTTCATTAAACCCTGTTTAGCAATTGATACTAATGAAAATTATTCAATTCAAAGTTCATATGTAATACATTTACAAAAATAGTAAAAATTACCTTAGAAAAAAATTGTTTTTCTGAAATTTATAGGATATTACAAAAATTTAGGATGCCAGTGAAAAAAATGCCAATGACGTCATATCGGCAAAATGTTAAATTAAAAGTAGATCGAGTTCAGTCACCCATACCTGAAGCTCGCCAATTTATTTGAAAAATGCAAAATATATTCTAGATTATTCTAAGTAAAATCAAAATATATAAAACATTTGAAACAAACATAATTCTGTATGTACCCGGAAATTATGTAGACGAATAAAAAATAGGTTTGAAATAAAAAAACCCTTTCATTATAATATATAATAATTACATAATCAACTAACAAAAAAATATGCTCTATATTTAAGTTATTTAAGTAACAATCAAATGATACGCATACATATATACAGAAGCAGAAGATCAATTTCATGTTTGGGAGGCTTAAGAATTTGTTGCACACATATTTGTTTTTAATCTAAAAATGAACGGCAATAAATGATCCTGGTACTAGGAATATTTAAGTTTATTTTAGCATATCAAAGTAATTATGTATATACGTTAATTGCTTTTTTTATCCTATATATGTATTAGTTTAATAGGATGACATCATTATTGGTATTTTTAATTTTGGTCCTCAAACAAGTTTTTGCTATGAATTTGTTACGTTCCAAATAATGAAAAAAATGTATCCGGATCCAATAACCCTAAGTAAATGAATGTTATCTACCCTGAAATACCCCAAAGATGTCGTTTTATCAGTATTGCGTCATCGTTACATTGATTGATAGAAGATCAATTGTTGGATTTTCCAAAAACACATCCTTGTCGCATGTGTTTACATATTATGTATCTAATGCTTAGTTCTGTTCATTCACGAATAATCAGATAATCTACAAGATTGATATACCTATATATAAAACCTATCAGTTATACTGAAGTTCCATACGAAGTTCACTTTTTACTTGACTGTAAAATAATAGTTTCCAACGGAGAAACTGTAACATTTGCTAAATATCAGTCTAGTATCATATTATCCAATGCAGTGACCGATGCGACCCGATTATTATGCTAATTCAGTGTTTTACAAAATAACAAAATTCAGGAAAAATATTAACTTGCAGTAATGAAAACACGGGAAGCCACTCAGTTTACATCAGCACAAATATGTAAGACATAATTCAATTTTCTGTCATAAAAACGTGAGTAGTTTGTATGCTACAATACTGGCATAAGCACAGCACTATTTGTGAACTAATTCAAACATTTTGTATTTGTGATATTACATACGTATATAAACTGCACTGTTTTACAGACAAATTCCTACATATCTTTTTCTTTTTCATTTCAAATAAGATTCATGTGTGATTATAGTCCTTGAATATCAATCAAACATACATTGTTTAGATTACATATTTTATAATTTGTCATTTAACTGACACATATAAGTTTATGTTTATTTACCAGACTCATATATTTATGCTAAATAAATATTTGCGTTATGATTAATATGGAATTTTCTTTAGCTGTCATTTCATACTTACACATATATCATTACGGTTTATATTCTAACTATAACAATGATATTTCTGTCAAAACACTGTGCAGGTGTGCATTATTTATTTTCTAAGAACATTTAATATTATTTTGCATAACATAGTTTAATCAATACAATTAATTAATTGTTTTGTTATTGTGTATAAAGTTCACTATACCTATTATCAAGTGTTCAAGGATAATATTATTTAATATGTCTCATAACGTGATGTCTAATTTATTAATTACATCTTAATATTACACTACAATTAATTTAAATCATATAGTGATATATGTGCTATACTCAGGTGACAATAAGGTTGCAATGCAGCAGGGGTATAAAGCATTTATTCTCTAAGTATAGTAAGCAAGTATTTCGCCTAAAATATAGGCTATTTCTCGTCAAGTAAGCGTTTCAATTTGCATATTCACAGGCGTTATATCGCGTGATAAACCAAAGCGTTCATGATAATTTTTGATTATACGTAACACAGAGATTCAAAATCAGTTTTCATAAATAATTTTATTATTATTGTGTACATTGAAACGTACTAGATGTTTTAAATAACAGGAGTATACAATTGTAAGGTTTGTTTATGTATAAATTAGTGTAAAATGTTATATTTCGTTGATTAGAGTTACACAATATCTGATGTGTATCTATACAAATCAGACCTTGGTGTGGTACTTCACAGGAAGTCTATTATCACAACATATCTGTATTATACAACTATTTTATATTATGCACCATCTATGAGCTAAACATATCATTTTAATCAAATAAAAATTCTTTAATTCCATTGACCTTTAGGTAGTTTCGATTATGCATTTATAGATAATACATGGTTGCACTGATAACTGTTTCAGAACTTCTGTGTTCTACTTACACTGGAATTTCCGGCGATGCGCTTAATTTCGGTACCTGCAACTAATAGATACTTTCCATTCACTTAAAATAACATAGATTTACATACCACAAATTTACTAGAATTTCATGTATACACAAATAAATTCATTCATTCAACAAATATAAACCCAATTTTATAATCAATTTTTAAAAAATCAAGTTACATTTAAACATTTATAAAAACATAATATGTACATATGTTTATTTGCGATAATTATGGATATTTTTAGTTTATTTATTAGGTTTAATTATATAACGATATATGCCTACATGTGACCTTGTAATAATTGTCTAATATATATGTATATGTGTATGTATCATATGATTTCAAACAAATGAAAGTAGTTATTATATATTTCAATCAGGTATTGGTGGTGACGAGTAATGATGGCAGAAAATTACACGTGTCAGTTTTCTTTATATTCTGCAGACGTGCACACGTGTAACGCTGTAGTACTCACTGTTTATCACTGATAGGTAGTGTGATAACAAAGTGAGTAACTTCATAGTGATAAAACATTATTAACCGATATCATGTATAAAAAATATTAGTGTATTAACTGTTCTGAAATAATCGTGTAACTACAAAATGCCAATAAAATTGTACAAAATTTTGAGTTGTAAATCATTATATAAAATAAATAATACGTGTTAAATTAAAAATCGTTCGGAGTGAAGCAGTTTTTTAACTAAAAATTAAATGTATAACATATTTAAATTAGCAATACTTATAATCAAATACAATGTGTAATTAAATATATCTTAGTTCATTACACTTTAAAAGTAATTTCTAAGAAATATCATTATCATTACAAGGAATTGCTGTTATCAGATTATGATGACATAGTATCAATTGAAAACAGATTTTTTTAAATAACTCCTTGATAATATATTAATTGCACGCCCTTTTTAATCTTATCTATAAATTGAAATAGTATATTGTTCGAACTGTACATAATTTTCTTATTTTATTTATTACTGTCTGAATGTACTTATTTGTAAATTGTTGTAAACAGTTAAATTTCTTTGCAAGTGATGCATGTTTTCTTATTATTTATCAGTTTATAAATAATTTTAAAATGTTAAACAATTTCTTCATATAGCGATATTTCGTTCCCTACTGATTTTAGATGAAAAGTGTAAATATATAACTTGTTCAGAATTGAAAACTGAGTTTAAGTAGCCATGAACATTTTATGAAACAAAAATATACAATTGGCAGTTATATTAAATAAGTTCCACACTTCAATTTACGAGTTTCCTGCATAAAACTATTTTATGCATTGAAATATCTCTTCCCATTGATTTTTTGTTAAAGAATATTTCGCTAAGCAATATAATTACAATGCTTGTGCGAATTGTCAAACTGCCAATTGTTTATTTTTTGTTTTATAAAATTTTCATGGCTACTATTTATTTAGGCAAAACAACTATATTTTACTTCTTTAATATCTTGTGACAGAAAGATATTTTAACAACAATTTTTTGCTCATTGGACTCAGTGTTCAATTCTGAACAAGTTTTATATTTACACTTTTGATCTAAAATCAATAGGGAATGAAATATAGCTTTATGAAAAAAAATTAACATTGTATTTTGTATATTGCATAAACTAATTCTGCACCCGGTACGTATAATGTTGTAAATTCAAGGTGATCATGTTTATTACATTATGTAATTGCAAGATACGTACACTTGTAACGTGCGGTATGAGACTGTATTATTCAATATAGGGTAATGACGTGTTTTTTTGCATGCAGTCACCCCTGTCTGTAACTGTATCACTGGTAATTATTATTATTATTACATGTCACTCATCATTCACTCATTTGAAATGTTAAATTATGAATTATATACATCTGTCTACACATTTTAAAAACATTTATGACAATCTTTACTTAAATTATAAATACATTTGCATTGTATTCAAAGAAAATTTTGCAATTAGAAGTTAGTAATAAGTAACGTCATTTATTTAAATAGCACAATTAAGTACTCATTGTTTAGTTGACATTGAATTTATGAATGTGTCAAATACATACAACAAGGACCTTTGAAAAATTAGTTAAGGCCCAGACCAATTACAGTTTCATATTTATAAACAATAAATACATAGATTTTTCAATAACAATCTAAAATAGTAAAAAATAGTACTATAGCGTACGTGTAGTTCTTTCCTAATATATTTTAAAGGAATAGTATATTGTTATTTAAAGATTTCTGTACCTTGTTTTTAATTTTGTTGGGAAATAAATAAATATTTTATTATAATCCACTGATTTCAAACAAAAATAATTAGTACAATAATGTACTTTTCTTAGTTTTTATTTGTTATGTACATGATATTTAATGAAAAATGATTGTTGTATGAATTTAAATTCGCATGACAGCTTCTGAAGGTGTACAGGATTATAAACATCTGATCTGTGTTCTTAGAATTGTTTTTGAAAAGTGATTCTAATACATTAACATTTCATGTGGAAAGTGTGTCACACATACCGTATCGAAACTTGTGCACATAAAATGAATTCATTATATAAAGAAACTGCATTTCAATATAATAAACTTGCACAATATAATACAACAAATGTTTCTGAAATGAATATTTGAACACAAAGTACACCCTACCGAAGTATAGTGTTTTGAGTATTTTATAAGAATAATCCTTATTTACATATTTACGCTACGTAATTCAATGCTAAAATCAAGTTGCTATCCAAACCAGGATTAAACAATAAAAATGCTTGGAATTTTACATTACATTTGTAATCTAATCAGATAACCTTTGCAATTTCTTGATAACTCGAGTAATTTTTTTTTTTAATTTTTGGAGACGAACAGATTTCGGATAGTTTATTAAATTGTTAATACAAAGTACGTATTTTGTACGTCTAGTTTGAAATTTGTACAAAACATAATAGTAATTACTGGTTAAATATTTTCTCTGCACTATATTGTCAAATATGCATTTTGTTACTTTCTATTTTATCATTAATTTTACATCACCGTAAATATCAATCAATTTTCGAATATTTACAACACAATACAGATATTTTTTTACAACATTAAATGTTAATTTTACCGTTAACCATAATCGTTGCTACAAATAAACGTCACAATTCTTGAAACCTCAAGAGAAAAAAACCCAAAAAACAACGGGGGAAATATGTAATTACAAAATATCCGCAGAAATATTCATTTCGGAAAACTAAATCTATACGCAGGTACTAATGAATTTTATAATATTTTTTTTCCTTCGCGATTATCTTCATTCATTATTTACTTTACGTCATTAGAAGGTCGCTTCATGAAACTTATGTGTCAAAATGCGGTATCTACGTTCAGTACTTGTGCAGTGTGTTAGTAGCAGTACCAAGCGAAACAACAGCGGTACACATAAATATTAAATGATAACATAGAAATTAGACTGTGTCCTACGGAAAGGTGAAATAGTGTCTGTGATCTTTTACTATTATTTAAAACTGTATTGTCAGTTGTAAAAATGGTGACAGAGACATCTTCAACGGTTAATATTTGTTTATCGGTAAGTGTGATTTTATGAAACTATTTTACATTTATTTTACTAATTCGAATACTAAAATTTCTGACAATTCTTTACATTGCGATAGAATATTTCTGCTCATAAAATATTTTCATTCATAAATAAAGCTAGTCTTATATTGTATATATCGGGTGTAGAATTAAAAGTGTTTTATATTTACACTTTTGATCTAAAATAAATAGGGAACGAAATATCGCTATATGATAAAACTAACATTGTATTTCCTATATTGCATAAAATAATTCTACACCCAGTATATTCTTATTGAATGAAACAAGAGTCGGTTAGGAGAGACATTAATATAATGTAAAGGATTAAATCTGATAAAATGTTATAAATTATTGCGTTAAAATTTACTATTGAAAGAATCTTTGCATCTTTCACAAATAGAATTCGTGTGTATTCATAATAACAATATATTATATGGTGTTAGTGAAAAAATAAATTAACTCGTAAAAAATATCTAAACATTAATGAGAAAAGCGTTGTCAATATTTACTTGTTACATAATGTTATAGATAACAAAGCTTACCAGATTACACCAGAACAAAAATTAACAAAATTGACACATATGTTTTTCACCGCTATGAAAATATTCAACAGTTTTCTGATAAAAATTGTAATTTGATGAAGTTCAATAACGGATTTCTGTAATTAATAAAAGTATGAGTTCTTTCATTAACTGTTTATTAGATTATTAATCTGTATTCTCATTAGTATATACAATGTTTGTAAAAAAATGTTTTTGTTTTGTTCTATACTTTTCAGTAATTCTTAATTGAAATAGTATTTGTTTACATTTAAATTTGTTATACTATTTGTAAACGTTAAATATTAGTTTTTAAAAATATTATAATCCAATAACAAAAAAGTCACAAATTACAGGTAAATTAACCATGAAAATACACTTAATTTTGTACAAAAACTAACAGAAATGATAAATAAACATAGGGATTAGTATGGAGGTGTATATCTTATTATTGTAGAAGTTTTTGCTTGTCTTATCATATAAAAATAGATTAGTATGTTGTAATCAGCGACATATGATAAAGATCTGTCATAATTCAATTATAAAAGTTTCCTATGCGTGCAAGGGGGGGGAGGACGGAAATTATGACACTAGTTATAACAAAATAATTAACGCGAAAAAACAGGCAAATTCTTATGTGTCAAGCTTACTACAGACTTTGAAGCACATAGCGTATTTTACTGAAATAAAACAAACAAACAAACAAACAACATTGCTAGAATTCTAGTTTCTTCTAGCACATGGGATTAAAAAGTAATCTTTATATTTATTTACAGGAAAATGGCGACAAACCATCTAAACCAGAAAAATCAACGACAGATAATTGTCTGTCCAGATTAGCACAATCAGTCCATGACAGCATCGAACACTTCAAAATCAAACACAAAAAGAGTATTACATGGTTTACACATCTTTTACTAAATGTCGGTTTTATAACGTATTTTGGATTTGCTACTCAGCATTTCTTAAATCAAGGTGGGAGTTATTTGTTATTCATTTTTGAGCAAAATAGTATAGCATTCAGACAGTTATATATTTAATTTATGTACGAAATAATATGTGGTAAATATGTCATTTTCCGTAAATAATGTTATGTACGTTTTTTACAGACACTGATTACGTTCCATTTTGTGACCATGATGAATATGGCCTTTTAATATTATTGTTTTGCTTCGTATATGTATTAGTATTTTATTATTATGTTTATAAACCTTACATTTCAACTATATCATACAAAAATAATCTGTTTAATTTCTTCTCGATACCGTAAGTATTTTCACATATAATCGTTATTAGTATTAAGTAGAATTGTAGATTATTGATAATTTCGATTTCAGATGGGTGAAATGGGGAATATACATACTAATCGTAATTGGAATCCTCGCCTTTTTAGTTATAGACTCGCTAGAAGATCCTAATAGATTAATAGCCATAGTAGGTTTTGTTTGTATGTTGCTGTTTGGATTTATTACATCGAAATATCCAGGAAAGGTAGTACAGATATACGTATATTTGTAAATAGTTCACGTGGACACAGTGTTTATTTGTTTATTATTACAGATTAAATGGTCACCAGTGATTTCAGGACTTATAGTACAATTTTTATTGGGCATTTTCACAATTCGTTGGGAATTTGGCAGAAACATATTCAAATGCACTGGAGATAAAATATCGACATTTTTGAATTACACATCCGTTGGATCATCGTTTGTGTATGGTGATGGTTTGATTCAAAATCATATTTTTGCATTTGAAGTAAGTATATATGCATTTGAAAACAATATATTATTGCATATTGATATTGATTTATTATTTAGGCCTTAAGTGTCATATTCTACTTAAGTTTTTTCGTAAAAATCCTGTACTATTATGGAATTATACAAAAAGTCGTCCTAACCTTAGGCATGGTTCTACAGAAAGTCATGGGTACCACAATTGTTGAAAGTGTTAACAGTGCTGCCAACATTTTCCTCGGAATGGTAAATATCACTAAAACTTTACCCAATCACTAGGCTATAATATCGAAATTCACATCTTTTATATCTTCACAGTTCTCATAATACTTACAGATTCTATTTTTAGACTGAATCACCATTATTTTTACAACCATACTTACAAAACCTAACCCAGTCAGAGACTCATTCGGTGATGGTATCTGGATTTGCTTCTGTTTCCGGTAAACATATTCAATTCACTATATATTCATAATTTTACAAGGTGATGTTTTAAGTATTAATATAAGTTGATATTTAGGTACTGTCTTGGCGGCCTATATTAGTTTTGGAGCAAAACCTTCACATCTGATCACTGCCAGTGTCATGTCGGCACCAGCCGCGTTATGTTACAGTAAACTGAACTATCCTGAAACGGAAGTATCCAAGACCACTGAAGACAGTATTGAATTACCTGAATCGTAAGTACAACTTGTTTTATCACCGGTACTACCACATTTATACATAGAAACGCACCTGTTAACGGGGTAACTAAATATAAACTAAATAATATAGAACTTCTGTTTTTAATGAAACTTCTTTCTTGCAGTGAAGATACATCAGTATTAGACGCTGCGAGTAAAGGTGCCACACAAGCTGTAGAACTTGTACTAGGCATTATAGCGAATGTCGTAGCTTTCGTTGCCTTTATAGCGTTTTTGAACGGTGTCATTAATTGGTTCGGAGTTCTAGTCGGTCGAGATAATTGGTCCATTGAAGAAGGTTTATCCTACGTGTTTATGCCTGTCAGTTTTGTTATGGGTGTTCCATGGGATGAATGCAAATATGTTGGACGTTTGATTGGTATAAAAACTGTTATAAATGAATTTTCCGCATACAAAGAACTTGGATATATGGTGTCGTTAAATCTGTTCTCCGTAAGTTATTAACGCAAGGTTCAAATTTTGTACAAATCTCTATAGAAATAGTTGTTGTTAATACATACATTTCATTGTTATAGAAACGTACAGAAGCAATTGCAACATATGCAGTTTGTGGTTTTTCAAATCCTGGTTCAGTCGGAATCATGATCAGCACAATGAGCGCATTAATGCCTGGAAAACGAGATGCCATAACGTCACTTGCATTCAGATCTTTTGTTGCTGGTGCCGTTGTCTGTTTCATGACAGCTTGTATAGCCGGTAAGTATTGCAAACATTGTACGATTCTGAAATTTGACGTTAATTCATGTATTTTAAACATTTAACTCACTTTCATGTAGACAAATGACCCTAACCGCAAATTCTACGCTGACGGTTGAAAATTTAGATTGTATTTCTGTTACTGCGCATGATCTAACCTGCATAGTAGAGCACTGTGTATTGCGAACTGTTTCCTAATTAACTTGTATAGTAAAACTGTTGTTAATTAACATCAAATATCAGAATCATACTAAAATATTTAAAATATAATTTACTAATTGATTTGTTTATTAATAGGTATGTTAATGTCTGAAGATCAGCTGTAAGAAAAATCGTTTCCTACCATTGTGTTATTAGATATAGATATATTTTTGTTTAAGAAATAAATATTTTAATACAGTACTGTGTTATTTCTAATAAATTATCTAAATGACAGTTATGCAGAAGTTGGAAAATTAAGCTAATTTTTGACTGTGGAATGCAGTTTGTTTTACAAAAGCATAATTAAAAGGGAAAATTTGGCAGACAGTCAATTATAAAATGAACAATTTATCTTCGAAAAATGATTTATTTAAACAATATATGTAAATACAAAAAACTCTTACAATCAATTAAAGAAAAACAAAAAACATTTTCTTGAAAAAATTATAGTGAGCAAAGCAGGCCATTTTACTTCAAAATACAAAACTTATAATTATTTCAACAACTCAAAAAATATTGTCTATAAAAAATCGGTGGTACGAAAAAAATTCTATACAAAATTCAAAAACACTATAATGACACTCAAGTCTGAAGTTGAAAACAAAAATATTCTTGATAATAAATATTGCTAATGTGCAAAAATTAGCTGCACACTGCATTGAAAAATATATAATTATAAAAAAGAATTCCCAATTCAGCACTCTTGTATTGTGTAAAAATGACCCAAAAGTCAAAAACAACAAAATATTCTCGTAAAAAACAAAAAAAATTGCTATTCTTCTTAATATGAAAAATAATTATGTAAATTATTAGCATACACGGAAATAAAAATATAGAAATCATGCACGGATTTATAATAACACAAAAAATATATATAATATATATAACGAACAATCATAAAACCTGATTATCACATGAAAAGCGGCCTGTGAACTTTTAAAATTGAATTGAAAATAAATTTTGCTCACTACCAATACCGATGTACACATAGCTTGTCATGCCGCTGTCGTTTTTATTTATTCGTGAGACTTCGTCTATGTTCGGGCAGATTCGGCTCACTAAAAACAATGCTACGTCATCGCCATGGTATACTGTAAAATTTATGTAGTGCTTGTTATGTTATCTTTTGAAATAACTTAAATTGCAATGGTGAATAGAAAACGTTTGATCTAATGAAATAAAAAGAAAATAGGTTTGTTCAATTAGCACTCTAACGCTTTAAATATATAATTTCCAAGCTAATTAATATCCTGCGCATTAAATGTCAATTCCTGTACGTGTCAAATACGCATGCGCGTACGGTTAGGGCAAGTCCTTTGTGATAGCCAACTGTAAGGTATTCTGACGCCGCGTTTTCTTGCTATTAAGTAAAAATGACAGCATCTGTAAAGTAAATACAATGCCGAAATAGACACCGCCGTAAACAGCAGATGGAAGAAAGCGAACTGAATAAACCAAATAACAAATCAGAGACCGACATCGGCAGTAGCATGGCACGCTATGTGTATACCAGGCTTTAAAACATAATCCTTCACGAATATATAACATATAAATCATGATTAATATGGAATGAATTGTAGTGTACAAGATGAACGTACTAAAATATCGCTAGGTGTACACTTCGCGAGTGTGATGTTAGCATGGCAACGGTTGTGAATGTTTTCTGGCATACCAGACACACATGAGGCCTATCAGGTTGTGGCGTATCATCGCTATGTTGCTTCATGTGTTGCGTGAGACTATAAGGCTGTCGACATGCATAAGGACACTGTGAACATTTGTATGGCTTGAAGCCGAGATGTATCTGTGTGTGAGACTTCAACGAAGAACTTTGTTTGAACGCTCGATTACAGTGGTTACATTTGTATGGACGTTCTTCGCTGTGAATTTTTATGTGTTCCATTAAATGACTTCTCTGGATGAATGCTTGACCACATTCGGTGCACAGATACGGTTTCTCACCTGTTCAGACAAGTACAGAATAAATACAGCTTGCTACAATACTTTCACATTACAAACAAACGACTACTTGCTCACAGATTAATACTACTTCAGACATATAGCTATATTAGCTAACCAACATACAAATGTAACAAAATTAAATGTAAATACTCAACAGAAATTTAGTTAAACGTTAGTTAGTTAGAGAGAAAAAACACGTATATATACTATTTTTTTAAGAGATGTCACTTCAAGGTCATCGTTGAACAGTATGAGCTAAGATTTTAACCACGCCTACTGTGTCCCAATCAGCAACGTTGTTTTTTTAATTTTTATGGCGGTACATAATCTACAAGTGTCAAATTTATGTTAATATTGTATATTTTAGCAATTTTTAGACATTTTAGGCAAAAAATTGTAAGACATCAACCCTATTTAATTTTTATACGGACCTAATTTTATTTAATAAAATTGAAAATGTTCTCAAATTTTTCTTAAATATGGGAAACATGAGGTCAGCCATGATGGGTTTACTGTCAAAAATTTTAAATTGTCGCTATGCGCCCATGTGCCAGCTTGTAACGTAGGAAATAACAAATCGACGTACGTTATTGCAATAGTATCGAGTACAACGAGCATAATTTTGTTATGTTTGTCGTAGTTTTTTTCGGACAGTCTAAAGACAAACGTGTTATAATCCATCCTTATCGAGCTCATTCAAATGAAAGAGATAAATATATGTACCTATATGTTAATTCGTATGATACAGATGACCTTGAAGTGACATCTTTTAAAAATAATTGTATACCTGTATGTTTTCGCATATGTAATTTAAGCTCAGCGGGGCGACAGAATCTTTGCTCACAAATCTCACACTTCACCGGACGGCCTGTGTGTAATTTCATGTGTGTATTCAACACACTCGATTGGGCAAAACCCTTTCCACACACATGACACACGTGTGGACGTTCGCCTGTGTGTGTACGTACGTGTACCACTAGTTGACCACGTGTACTGACACGTTTATCGCAATACTGACACTTGTACGGCGTTTCACCGGTATGCACTCGCATATGAAGTCGAAGTTTCGATGCTGTACTGAATGTTTTACCACATACAGTACACAGTTTCTTAGCGGCTTCCTTCTCTACAGCTGGAGCTGGTGTATTAACAACCGCTGGCTGTGTTTCAGGAGGACTGTCAACTGTTTCATTCGGTCTAGAAAATATAAGATTTATACGAAATTCAATTGGTTTTAAATGATCCAACATGTAATCATTGTGGTTTATTTTTTTATTGAAGCTGAAATGTTATGTTTCTCAATATTCTATAATACTAAATCTTATATAACTTCAAACGTTACGATTTAAGTAACTAAAGCAACATAAATTTATTATTTTTTAATCATTATACAGATTACACTTTTTTATTATATGAGTTATAAAAATATTACTAACTTGTTATCACATTGTGCCGTATCCATGTTTTCAACTACTGTTTCTTCTTGAACTGTAACGTTTAAATTATCCCCGGACGTTGATTCTTCCGCATATACGATTTTAGTGTAACTAGCATGTCCAGTCTTGCTTCTGTGCAGTGCTAATGCACTCGATGTAGTACACCGTTTGTCGCAAATCTCAAACATTCATCAATCGACATTATTGCCAGCGAACTAACAAATATCTATACATATATTATACATGTACAAATACATACATCACATTGGAATGGTTTCACTCCAGTATGAACTCGTATATGACCCTGCAGTGATCCTTTCTGGGTAAAACATCGATCACAGTGCGGACATTTGAACGGTTTCTCTCCGGAGTGAATGCGCTCATGCACTTTCAGATGTCTTGCGGAAAGAAATCCTTTATCGCACTTTGTGCATTTGTACGGACGTTCCACTTAAAAAAATATAGACTAATAATTAACAAGTGAAACTGGGTTCTTTCATTTATGATTTATTGCTTTCATGATTCTTTGTTTTAATTACTTTCTAGTATTATTATTGGGATTGTGAAACTCGACGTTAAATTCAACATGAAATCACGAGACAATATCGAACTATGATTTAATTTATGAATATTTAACTTACCAGAGTGGCTTCTAATATGTTCCGTCAGATGTCCCTGGGATTGAAATGACTTTTCACAGAAGACACAAACGTACGACCGCACTTTGCTGTGATTTTTCATGTGCTCAGGCAAGTTTTCTACTTCTTCATAACACACATTACACCATTTATCCTTTAGCTCTCTGCAAATAAATGAACAAACTTAATATACAGGAACAAGTGTCTATTCAGTAAATGACTAACTTGTGCAAATGTGCTATGTGCAAAGACAGTCCTCGGGAATTGGATGAGACGAATCCACATAATCTACACTCTCGTTTCTCGTTATATCGTTGACGAGATTCTAATATTGCCTGATTCACCACATCTGCAGGATGCAATTGTATTGATTTAGTTTTCTCTTGCCGTGTTATTAATGGTTTATCATCCGAGTCACTGCTGCTTTCATCGTTTTCATAATCATTCACGTCTTCTTTGTCTTCTTGCACACTTAACACCATATCGACTTCATTCGTAGATTCAGATTTAAATGAATCGTCCAACGTTTCAATCAAGTAGATTTCTTCTGTGCTGTTGTTTTCTTGTTTTACACTATAACGCTGAAAATACAATCATATTACCAATAATGAACTTTCTTAATGAATTAATCTATTTACCATAGCACTGTCTACATATTTCCTTAGTGTAGCATTGGTTTTATGACTCAATTGTTTATAATTGTATGCGTTATTTAACCTAAGCTCACAGTTAGCACAAATAACACCCGGCAGACCGTCATCTTCGCTGACCTACGATAAAACGTATTAAAACCTATATTATATCTAAAAACATGAAAGATACCTCGAGACCTGTACAGCAGGTTAACATCTTATAAATCGGCACTTCGGAACTGTCATATGTATCACTAAAGACAGACTTCATATCTCCTTCGTCCGTAAGACATGTTCGACAAACCTTTCCCAGCCCTAAGTCTATTGTCCTCACGTTTTCCATGTTAATGGTGTATAATTAAACATTAATCACTAAACTTAACGCAAATACTGTATATCAATAGCAAAATAATAATATTGGTAAACTAACCACAACGAACAATCAGTGCGAGAGAGAAAGAACGATATTGTGATAGACACAATAGTATACATGGCAGTGACAACTAGCGCCAAATAAAGATTTAGTACACTTAGCGCGAAATTTAAAATAATTATACTTGTATCGAATTACATACATTTTTCTTTTTACTACCTAATATAAAATAATCAGACACAGACATAAAGTTGATAAATGAAATTATTACTTATGGAATTACTAATATTATATGCACAATTATTATTCTTTGTGTACAATTACCTTGAAATATTGTATATTTTGATTTTAACTAGAGATGAATTTTAATTAGTAATAAACATTGCTGAAACGTAAATATATGTAAAAATTCATTGAACAAATGGAAAATATGCGTGCTAATTAAACCAATCCTAAAATACTTAGGTGTACAATAAAGTACTAACAGAGAATAATAATTTGTACGTAATTAGTACTCAATAATGTCACATAAATAAATAATCTTATGTCTTATTCAGATATTACTTATTCCACACACAAGAAGTACACAAGGTTACCTATAGTTCGAAGATGTAAAACCCGAAAAATAAAATACTTTTGAATACTAATATTTGTATAAGGGGATTTCCACAGTACACGGGATGAGTACGTGAGATCTCTGTAAGGTAATAAATTTAGTCGAGACGCAAAATAAAATTCTAGCCAATATTAAAATGAGTCGTATCTACATTTACAATATAACATATAACTATGTCTCTAGTAATCTCTTATATTATCATATTTTTTCCCTGAAACTGTATCATTTCATGTGTTATTACAAATTAAACAAAGTAATTAATATAGACGCACATGTTATACGCATTTCTATTCTATAGAAAAATTACGTCCAAGTGAATGTGTGTTTGCAGAAATTATAACTAATTATGAATATCAAGGTCAGTAGTTGATCTTTTAGTATAAATTTTCTGTTTGGATTGAAGAAATTGCAAACTGATATATGTATTTTCTACATGTCAGTCAAACATGGATATAAATATTCGAAAGTGTTCTTCTTCAGTATCGTAACTAGATTGGTTGATTTACTAAAGTCTATATATAATTGAATAAGGTGTTACATGACGGATGGCAATCTTGAAAAATTGTGACAACTATGTAACTACAGATTCCGACATCTCACCTTATAGATGTGGTATAGAATTACAATTACTTTGTCAATTGCATTAAGTGAAATTTATATTTGTCGCAGGCGGTCTTCACTTTCTATTACATCATTATTTGTAAAATTACAAAGCAGAGAACACCACACCTTTGTATCACATGTAAATTCAACTTTGATTATATGCAAACATCCTAAATGTGTACAAAATACATATTTTGTATGATAATGTTTAACTGTAAATATTATACAAATATCATTAAATGTTTAATGCATGTAACGTTTTCAACTAAAGCAATTACATGTCTAGCAAGTATAAACATAAACAAAATACTTTTTAACATAAACCAAATTATAATATAGAGATAAATCAATGTTAAGAAACTGATTAGAATATTGAACTGCTAACATATATCTTCTGCTCACATCTTGTACATACTAAAACTAAATATAAAGATATACCGCCTTCATTGAATTACATTATTTTACATAAAACATTAAACTCTATATTGAAACAAACAAGTTCTTATTATTTGCATATTACACAAAGTAGATATATAATTATTCAATAAAAATTATCAGAGGCCACTGGTACACATTGCATATTACAAAATCGATTCTAGTACATGCTGTTCATTAAGAGTAACGAGTTTCTGTAGCTATAAATATTAGTATTTAATCAACAAAGTACTTACAAGTATTAACTGATGGTATGTGACTGTATGCGACGCACATATATCTGGTCATTCCATGAGAATAATAAAAAGAGAACGGTACTTGCTATGCGACAAGAAGGCTAAATAGGAAAAAACTACCTTATAATACTATATCGACTACATGAATATAATGACGTAGTGAAATGCGGATGTACACGTTCATACACGTATGTCACTTGTCACTCGCAACATGCAGGATCATAATTATTTGCACTCGTTATAGTTTTTCGAACAATCATAACCACAGTAATAATGCTATTACTATTTCTAACTTTTTCATTCATCTCTTTTGTGGCCAGCTAGTATACTTTTTATTTGAAACACGTTTTAATTGCATGATTGTGAATAAAAGCGAATGTACTGTTATACAAGGATTACCATACTTTAATATTGTTAAATTAGGACAAAAATGTTCTAAATGTCGAACAAATTCGGATCTTAATATTTATAAAACAAGAGGATGGAACTAGAACCATGATATATATAATTTTAGTGGTTTTCTTAGGTACATCCCAAGGGTTCATGAATTTATATTTGAAATAATTTACATACGTCTGCATCATAACATATTTTCAGTGAATTTTGAGTCATGTGTATACATACTCCATATATTTATACAGGTAACCAGCCAAACTAAAATTTATGGTTTATTAAGAATTATTGTTGAAACAAGACACTGTTAAAAAATGGAGTCTATGATTTTCAAGAAGTTTCAAATACAGTGCCCCCAATTTATTATATACTTTTCTTAATTAAGGCTTATATTACAGTATAACAGTACCCAAAAATAATGTATATATGTATTTATAAAATATTTGTTATGTATGTTCAATAAATAAGATGCTATAAGATAAAATAAAATAAATTTTAATAAACCTGTTTTTATTTTGTTGTAATACCCTGGCAGGTTAGTTCATTTTTAAAATTTGACAACCCTATGCCAATATGCAATATCTCTTTACACGTGTTTTATATTAAAATACAAAGTTATTGTTTAATATATAAGCAAAAATAACATTGCAAAATGGAACAATACTTTAATAAATTATCATAAAAACTGTCTGAACTAATATGTATTTAGAACATTTGTGGTCATTACAACGTTTTTGTATTCTTGGAAATAATGAAAAAATACAAATAATTATGTAAAATACAATAAATATAATAAGAAGTGAGTTAAGAAAAAAAAACGTGCA
>JAGJTL010000016.1:6125155-6136179 GCA_022063505.1 Calosoma granatense
AGCGTTTATTTGCGTTAGGAACTGTTGTACCATATTCATTGGTTTCAATAGAGTGTCCTGTTGTACAATTTGCATGTACGAGCATAGCCAGGCTGTTGCAGTTATAGCTAAGCAACACATACGTTGTCGCATTACATCTAAAATTCTTTTAACATCATTCGCAGACAGAGTGCCCTGTTCCCATGCATACAGCATTTCTTTCATAACACCCGGTATATTCAAACAAACCTCGTGCCATTTTACTTGACTAGAAACATAACAATAATCAAAATCACGAATATATTTCAACTTCCAATACAATATATGAAATTTCTATTACCTGTTTTTGAAAAAATCTGCATCATTTCCATTAAATTGTTGCAACAATGCATCAACTTTGGTTTGATCGCATAGTTTTAAAATTTGATCGGGTGATTTTGGATGCCCTTTTTCAACCATACACTGTCGAACCCATTGTTCAAAAAATGAATCACCTCCTTCATCCAAAACAACCTAAATACAAGTGTTTAATAATTAACAGATAGTTTTATATTCAAATGCAGTTTTCTATATGTCAACTCACATACCTCTGAACCATATGTTTGAACTATTGAACATAACATAAGAAAAGACGCATCAAAGAGCATTGCACCAGTCTTTCCTAATTCGCCTGTTGCTTGTTTCGAACATTCGTTAAATTTTATCAATCTCATAACAAATGTTTTTAATTTTCCTTCTACTGATGCAACAGACAATATAAGTTCAAAACTTTTGCCAGTCAGAACCTGATACATCATTCTTAACAATGGTTCCTATAAATACATACACAGAGTAATAACGGTTTTTCTATAATATGTGGAAGTTGTGCTTACTTGTATTTTGTCTGTATTTAGAGTTTTTAAAATACCAGCCAGGGTCGGCTCTGCTTGAATTATAACTTTTGGTATACCGGCATTTTGACCACCAGTAGATTTGAGTAGTTTTACGTTCGATGCACTTTGCTCCCTAGAAATACACAAGTTGTATATTTATGAAGAATATTCAAATATAGAATTAATCAGGAATAATGTTCAGTGTTTGTTCCATTTAATAGCAGTATAGTACATATTTGTATTTTAATTACCTTTTATTCACGTAATATTTCAAATGTTTTTCCGTAATCAATGACATTTTCATCAGTTCGTGAAGTAAACATTCTAAACAATTACAAGAACACTTCACATCCAAGTTGTCCAGCAATGGTGAGTGTTCAGTGAGTAATTCTAGAGCATCAATTACATCTTGTGAATATTCTGACTTTTCATCTGTACCTATAAAATAATCCGTAACAAAAAGCTGTTGTTTGCTGTTGAATGAGAAGAATTGTACAATTTCACTCGTTGGATTAAAATATTTACCTTTAATAATATTATGTAGTTGACTTAAAATCTGAGGTACTTTAATAAAAGTAAATGCACCCCATTGACTTTCATGTGAGGTACCACTGACATCATACAGTGACAGCCAACAAGCTCTCATAATTTCACAGTACAATCTTGGCATTGTATATCCTTTCGTACGTTTGATTAACAACATTTGTGACACTAATACATTTGTGGGTGAACTGGGATTATGCATAACCTCAATCGCTAACAGTGCTTGGATACAGTACGTTATTCTTTCAATATTATCAGGATTCTTCGATACTGTATCCACATTTAAATTTATAATATCACGCAATGCATCGTCGATGGCAACAGTCAGTTTTGCATTGTTGATTTTTAAGAATGATTCGATTTCGTAACATTTTTTCGTAGTTTCGTTATACAATTCTGAAACATGAATTTATATTGATATAAACGTTGCTTTTAATATAGTTTTTGTTATATTATTCATATTTAATTTTATACTTCCGAATATATACAACAAAAATATATTTTTTTCTGTTAAAATACAGACAACCAAATATCTTTTATTATTGAATTTACGTATTTAAACTAGAAAGTGAAAAAAATTTAATATTGTTTAATAAAAATTGCAAAACAGTATTTTTATAATGAACATACTTCGAAAAACATCACAATTTTCATTTGAAGTTCTCTTCAAAAAAAGAAAAAAAATTATTATATTAAATATATTATTAATTACTTTGTTTTAAAGCACAATATTTATTTTAAATAGCTACATGTTTCGACACACTGTCATCTTCAGGCTAGATATTTGCAAACAGTTTTTAAAAACATTGTTTAGAAAAATTATGACTGGCCAGGCTGTGAATATACATGTATTATATAGTAGGAAAATCATATATATTTTTAATGAAAATTCGATGTAATATAATCTATCTTTATATGAAACATGTGTATACCTACAAAAATTTGGTTGAATTTCGTCAACCTGAAGCTGAAGTATATTCTTGTCTTTTTTACATTTTCATAAACACGTATAACAAATCCTAAGGGTGGTCACTACTGAAAAATTCTACTGTATTTTCTGAAACGGAAGTTGAATTAGTTTAAATCACTTCTTCAAATTCAATAATAGATAAAATATTTGATTGACTCTGTAACACACCCTATTTCATTAATATTCATAATTCTAAAGCTATTGTTTAATTTAATCAAGAAATATTGAAAATAGATTTGCCGTCCGCATATTAATAAATGAACAGTACACAAATAATAGCTTACCAACATCATTATATTTGGCTAAACAGCACATAGCCATCATGAATTCGCATCGTACTATGTTATTCAGAATAGTGCCTGACTTTTCTAATAAATCCGAATCATGTATTATTGGATTATTGTTCGTATTATTGCTCTGTGTTTTGCATAAAGAGTTATGAAATACTTGCAACAACCAATTTATAACAGAAAGAATTGCCGGAGCTAATAATGTTTCTTCAGGTTTGCTCCGACAAGTAATGCCTGCTTGTATATTTTCTAGAAATTCTAATAGACTTAATATACAATGTGATTTTTGAAATTGGTCAAATTTACTAATTCTCTGTAAAACCGCAGCATATGATACAATCTGGGCACTTAGCGAATGTTTCAAATAAGACAACACTAGTTGGTTTGCACCTGAACCAACGACTGCTTGTTGTAAAATACAGTCTGCTAAATTATACACATCACCACTCACACCTCGTGGCAGAATCTGTAAAACAGTGAAAACCTAATCATTAGAATTACATATGGTATTATAACTGCAGTCTTATTCTTTCAAATACATTTTAGTATGTAGATACAGTTGTTCAGAAAAAATACTTTTGTTTATAAATGAAACTTTCATGAAACTAGTCGTAATGAACAAACTTTATAGAAACTATTTAATACAGAAAAAAGGACTCTGGCAAAATTCACACAGAATGCAAATCAAGCTACAGAAGTGGGTTGACAAATAAATCGAGGGCGAACGTTTATTCTTTTTAAATATAAGTGAAGAAGCCATCCAAAATTATTTTCGAAAAGTTGATATCCACATTTATTGAATAAGGATTACTTTTATTGTACTTCTAGTTAAAAACATTTGAGTTTTTGTTATGTGAGGTTAGAACGTTGTTGTGATATCAAGTAACGCTGGTATTACATTAAATATACAAATTTAATTACATACAACAGTACATAGTTATAGTAGAGGTTCCTTGAAAAATATCGATAAAAGTCCCTAAGAAAACATTAGATACATGGTCTACTGTCATTTGTTTCATACGTCAAATGTTAGGGGCCTTACACCTGGCAGACAGCTCGTGATGTGTTTTATAGTTTCTTACCGTTTTGATATTAATTCCCCACTGTAGATCACTCCATCGTTCACGCCAAGCACGTAAGAGTAGTGCTTTAAGTGAACTAGTTTTACTCGTAGTTTTGTTTTCCATATTCATCTTCAATAACGGGCTATGCATATTATTTATTTCGTGATAGATATGCATATATTATAAAAATTATAACACGAAATCAAAATCATATATACACTGTAAACATCACATATATTTAAAAGCACTCCACAACCCCGTCACATTTTTAGATTATCCATTTACAATTAAAACACCACATTTTATGAAACTACAATGGCCAAATGGCATCACATATGAAGCAATCGGCATACATTAAAGGTACACAACATATAGGCGCCATCGGGCGCCATTTTGCTTGAAATGACAGTTCCTGTAGATCATTAACATTTTAAATTTATATACAGAATAAAAATTGGAAGGACAAATTTTTCATTACAATATGAAGCCACGAAATTGCCCTAAAAATTTTTAATTCATATAACTTCAGAACGTGTTTGTTTTACTAGATTCAGGGACGGACTAGTCCAAAAACATCCCAATAGATTATTTTTGAACAACCTGATGATCCCTTAAATGAAGTCAATATATCTTGTAAAATTTTGTAGCATATTCGATATTTTATCACGCATACAAAAATAATTATTTTTTCAGGAAACACATTCGATCATCTGTGGCATCGCTATTTTTCGTACACATTCCAGTCTTCTACCTGATCATTTTTTTATAACTCTGCATAACTAAATCTAACACAATGTTGCGGTCCCATACCGGCAGCAAACTTGTTACATTCAACAAATATGAAAAGTACGGTAAGTTAATATCTACGATTTATGAAGTTCTTAACGTCATTCTCTTTTAAATAGATCATTTTTATAAAGAATTAATATTTGTATCCCAAATTAAAATTTATGCCTTCAAATCTAGTACCGATTCCAGTTCGACTACTTAATATTAAGATCAATGTTAATTTACATGTCATATATATCTCATTGAAACTGATATAACTTCATCTCTTTGTTTCATATTTAGGACCAAAGAAAATTCTTCTGGATTCGGTTCCAGTGCCTTGCCTAATAATTAAGAAACAAAAGAAACATATCCATTCAATGTAAGCTCAACAAATATTCACTGAATTAAAATATGAACTGAACTGATATAGATTATTTTTATTTAACATTATTTCCTAGATTAATTCACGAAACTGTTCACAAGATATTCCAATGATGTTACCAAATGAAGGATAGACATAACACCAATTTTAATCTAATCCAATCAGTACCATGAATCATTTATTTTAATATGTAGATTAAGATATTGCGTAATCATTCCGACATTCCTACTTTTCAAATGTAATCACTTATGTTGATGTTTATAAGTCTATGTATAAGAAATAATATAAGTAAATAATATTTGTATACTCTTAAAATTTAGTGTTAACTTGCTTTACCCCTTAAGCCAGCTCTGACTACGTATATACATATAGGAATTCCTAAAATGACTATAGCGATATTATGCGGAGAGTAGTAAAAGTTACACATAAGTAATATTGAGTTATATCTTTACTACTTGACACCAGGAAAGCTTTTGACAGCTGTACTTGTTGCGTATGACGTCAGTATTAGTCAGTATTAGTTATTAAATAAAAATGAGTGGTTCCAGTGGTCATATTATGTATATTTATAATCTTCCTCATCAAGAGCGAAGAGAACTGTGCAGAATTTTAGATCAGAATGATAAATGGGAAGAATTGGGTGGCACGCATATGAAATTCCATGTCATGACTCTGCAGGTACATTATCTGGAGTGTAATCAACTATCTAAGTCCTGTAACCTACAAAATCATTTCAAGTTTTTCTTCTTAGGACATTCGAAGAGGGATATTTCGGGGCCATTCACCAACCGAGGAACTTTTAACAATGTGGGGCCATCAAAATCATACAGTCCTAGAGTTATTCATTCTTTTAAGTAATATGCAACATTATCAGTCAATGATAACCTTAAAACCTTTCGTAGAACCCAAATATCACAAACTGATATACGAAGGAGAACATAATTTAAGTAATTTAATACAAATGCATATAAGAAATAAGAATGAACCTTGCACAAAAGATTTGGGGATAGCTGAAGAGAATTTTGACAACTCTCCGAAAATTTTAAATCGACCCGTTGAACATCATAGTCAGAAAGATGGAATGCCGCAACCAGTTATGAATCCTCGAGTTGTGTCAGTACCGCAACCAATTGCGAGTCCGCGATTTTCTACAGTGCCTCAACCGATATTAAGTCCTAGGTATACTACAGTAGCTCAACCAATATTAAGTCCTCGGGTTAGTACGATACCTCAACCAATTGTCAGCCCTCGGCTTACTACAGTGCCTCAACCGATTGTCAGTCCTCGAGTTACTACAGTGCCTCAACCAGTTGTCAGTCCGAAAGCTACTGCAAACACACATAGTCGCGAGGATAATGAAAGCGTTATTGAAAATAATAACACAAGAGCACCCAACCAACCAGCTACCGCTGTAAGTAAAAATTATTATTAACTAATTTTCAATCAATAAATATTCTTTCTGTGGATTGTGTAACTTAGGGAAGATTTGGAAATATGTCTCCTGTATCAGAATCAGCTGGTGCTATCCCACACATACCTTATCAGGAGTTACAGGCTGCAACAAATAATTGGGATTCAAATACTATTCTGGGAAAAGGTGGATTTGGAACAGTGTTTAAAGGTTAATATTATTTTCGATGTAAATAAACCAATTATCTAATCACATGAGTACTTGTAGGCATGTGGAAATGTACATTAGTTGCAATAAAAAGAATAGAACAACGCGAAGATACACCGGAGAGTAATAGTACACAGTTGAAACAGTCTATAACGGAGTTACATTGCTTGAATGCATATCGTCATGACAACGTGTTACCACTGTATGGATACAGTATCTCTGGACCACAGCCATGTCTTCTGTATCAGTATATGCCAGGTGGATGTCTTGAACAACGTTTGCGGGTTCGTGACCCACAAAAAGCATTAAACTGGCATCGCAGATTAAGCATTGCGAAAGGTGTAGCTAGGTACGAATATTGTTCTGTATATTATATTTTACTTTAATGCTGGGTTTCTAGTACTAGATTTAATTTAAATCCTCTGTCAAAATGAAAAATACAAGGCGAAACTACCTGTTACATAACCTGTTAAATAACATTAGTACTTCGAAGGCAGATTTAATATTGTACAAGATTTAATTTGAATTTTGTTCTAGAAACCCTTCATAAAACAGTTTATCATTAAACACGTCAACTATTATGTAGCATTTAAAATTATTTATAGCAATTTTACAAGATTATTCAACGTATTGAATAAATAATAAATTAGATGAATTAATGCATTTCATTCGTGTGTTTGCAGAGGGCTACAATTTCTGCATACTATTGGCGATAAACCCTTGATCCACGGTGATATTAAGTCTGCAAACATTCTTCTAGACCTGAATGATGAACCACGAATTGGTGACTTCGGTCTGGCAAGAGAGGGACCGCACTCTGATTATACACATATGAAAGTATCCAGAATACACGGAACACGTCCATACTTGCCGGATGAGTTTCTGAGAGCGAAACAGATATCAACTAAAGTAGATACATATAGTTTTGGTGTGGTATTATTTGAAATAGCTACAGGTCTTAGTGCGTATAACGAAAATAGACCAAATAAATTTCTAAAAGATCATGTTACAAATTTCGAAGGTGACATTACTGAAATTAGAGATAAGAGAGCAGGTACAGAAAATGAATCGTACTTTTTGAGTTTAATTGAAATTGGAAAAGTGTGTGTAAGTAGAAAAACAAAAGATCGCCCTGAAATGAGAAATGTTTTATTAAAATTGGTAGCTGTTAATTCGTAAAAAATCAGATTATGAAATGAAGTATAATTGTAAATGACATGTTTAGCACTTTTGTCAATTAGATAAACACACTGACTAATTTTGTATAAATACAGTTAATAATTAAATTAACAGTCAAATAAAAAACAAGGTAATTTGAAAAATGTATATTTATTGACAAATTTTTATGTGCGTTCTGAAATCGAACTAAAAATTTTATTGATCTCAAATCAGTTATATGTATAAATTGAATTATGTTATTATTAATTAGATAGTAGTACGGGATTATTGTTAAAAACATAAAAATAGACATTTTATTCTAATATATCAACATGTTATTTACGTTGGAAAATTATAAAATTAATTCATTTATGAAATATGTATATATGTTTTAATATTACAGGAATATGCCTTTTGACTAATTTGTTTTGAAAATCTGGAAATTAATTAGTAATGTTAATAGAAAAAGTTAATTCTTGACACATTGTACGACGATACCTGTGATTTATTATACGGGGTGTCAGAAAAAAAATGTATTTAAATTGTTATATTGTATAAGATTATTAGTGGCATATTAAAAAATAGTTGAGTTTTTAACAAATTTTAAATATACATCTGGGCTTATATTAGCATATCTAGAATTAGAATTGTTACAATAACATAAATAATATGAAATACTAGAAAAAAAACTATGATGAAATATGGACCTAAATAATATAAATATGCATTTTAGAAGCCTCTATGTACTAAATATATTTTTATATGTATCATGTTATACTTTATAAATAAATAATTCAGAAAAACAATACGTAGATTCTTGTGTGATAAAATATTTTATCACTGAAGTGTATAGGTATGTTTACCAAAATACTGTTTATTTATACAAATTATCCATATTTTCCTCGTACCCAGAGGTCCTCAACTATTCAGATAAAAGATCTACTTGATAAGAAACAGATATGAGTGTTTACTTCAAAATAAACATCAAAAATGTATTTTCATGTAATTTTATCTGTTTTCCGATAAATTATACACGGGTCATTAAAAAGGTTATCGCAAATTGCTAATTAATTATCAGAGCATAGGTTATCTTTAAATTAATTTTAATCCGTTGTATAGATTTAATCCAAATAAATTAGTACTAATTACAAGAATTCAAAAATTACTTTGTCCGGAACATATTTCAAAAAACAATTATTTTTTTTATTAAAACATCAAAGACCAATTTTATACTAAAAGTTTAGCTCACAAAATGAAATTTAAAATTAAAATAATTTCTGTCTGTTAGTAATAAAATAATTCAAGAATATTTGTGTACGAAATTTGTGTACGATATATTTTTCATAATTCATAAATCACTGTTTATAAGCAGTAATTATTTATTAAGACAAATCCGAATGAAACTTGTGACAACATAGTAGTATAAAAATCTGGTTATAGCAAGAATAGCAATTATTACAGTTACTGTCGGACAGCATAATTATTAGTAATCGATTTGTTGCTCGTTCAGAAGAAAATCTTGTTATTCTGCATGTTGCCAATTGTTTTTAAAATAATCTTTACCATCTAAAAATACAATAACTCAAGGTAATATATTCGAAAGGCGCATGTCTATTCCACAACTATTTGCACAGGATATGCAAAAATGCGGAAATTATTAAATCTAAAACAATGAGAATACGTATTTCATAATTGACTAGACATTTTATTTTGGTAATATTTATATAAATAAAACTGAGACATATTTTATAAAATATTAATAATAATTTCAGACATTTTTGTAAGATGTGAGAGAAAGTTGGAATGAAGTAGGTACCAAAGCATTACGTAAAATAGAGGGGAGGATCTATTACGTCACCGACTAGCACAAATGGTGAACGTTTGGCAAGTGTAGTAAGTGCATGTAATATAAAGTAATATTTAAGTGTTAAAAACCAGTGTCAGGTCGCCTTAATCATGTTATCTTTGTGTAAACAAACATTCAGTGTAAATATTCAAAGGTCAGTATAATCAAATCAATATTGAAAGATAGTTTTATTCCGAATCTTTATCTTATCATTTGAGGAACTGTTTTGACCTATATTTTGTTCGTTTTTATGTACCACCGTTCCACTGTCGGCAATCAGCTGATTATCATTTGCCAGCAACTACAGCAGAATAATTTCAATACACCTGTAATATTGTCAGTTATAATTGTATATATATATATTGTTATAACATATATCCGTGCTGTGGTACTTTTCCATAGAGAAATTCGGTAATCGATTTTAGCCAACCAGCACATCTGAGCAAACGTTACATATTATATCAATGAATCTAAATTGCTTGTAAGTGTCTACTGTAATCTATGTACTAATGTCAATGTCTGTCATTTTTTTTTCAACAATGATAATATCGAACAATTTTCACACCAAGTATAACCTTGACGTATCTATCAGCTGATTAATGACGTTTGGAAATTTTAACCTAAAGATATAGGAAATATTTGTTCTTATCATATTTAGTACAATCGCATATCTATGCGAACTCATATGTGCGAAGGTCGCGAATTAGCATGGACAGCAATTACCTTGACAATACATATTTATTAGCACTCAGCTCTAGAAAATCTCTATTCACTGTGCAAAACACACACTATTTACCCACATGTACTGTTTTATTTTACACAGAAATATACATCCATTACTTTCTAATGTACTCTTATTTTCATTCTGTAAAAAGTGTAATATTGCAATTGTTATGTTTCTGTTATAAATGTAGTGTAAACGTTTTAGTTTCCTTTTTAGAAAATAATCAATAAACTAAAAATAGCTTAAGGTGTAAGCCTAAATGCGGTTTGTTTTATTTGAAAGATATCAGCAACTTCTCTATATAGCTAAATAAATGTTTATTATTCAGTTATGTAACTAAACCGTTATCTGAAATTGAACAAATTATTCTTAGATAATTTTGTATTGAAATATTATTCAAGTTTTTCGTGTGAAAAGATAATTGTTTTTTATAAAAAAAAGAACAATAATATTTAGTAATCAGTATCAGTGTGTGAGTAATTAAAATGTGAATAAAAATAACTGAAAATCAGGCGCGCAATCACTGGCGCGCAGAAGGCGTGGTTAATCCGGGATCACAATGATCCAAATGCTCTATATACATTCTGCATTTTTATATAATTTCGCCAACTATGCAAATACTTGCAAGTTCTTACATGTATTGTCTACTTGATAGAGAAAAATAAAACATACAAGTGTCACGTACTTACATACTTTCGAAAAATCAAAACAATGAAAGTGAAAAGAATCATACCCCCTACCACTTAAATTGCTTTGTATTCCATACATAGATTCAATACAAACAATATCTATAAAATATATATATAT
>JAGJTL010000016.1:6156058-6180703 GCA_022063505.1 Calosoma granatense
ATATATGTACGTATACATAAAATTTATTAATAAGATGCGAAATACCAGTGAAAAAATTCGCCGAGATATTGAAAACATCTTGTTAGATATGTATGGTTAGGTGGTGGGGATGGGATTCATATCTGGCAGCTCCCGCAAGGCTTGCTGTTATTTCTCAATCATATGTATTCAACGGCTACAGATAATTTAAGATCCGCGTGACGCTGCTGCAGAGTAAGAGAAGTAAATATATGTTGCGTAGATTGCATCCGGTATTCATCACCTGTCCGCATACAATCTGTAAAGTTAGCATCCAAACAGCCAGCCACACGTGTACCGAACACTCTAAATCACTGTCACACTGCAGACATCTCCAGTTAGAAAGAAATGTTTATAAATGTGTCAGCCATTGCGTACCAATGGCTGACACATATTAATCCAGGACTCATTTCTTAACACGATTCTTCTATACAAATAATTACAACATTTATATTTACTTACTGTAAATGTGTAAAAACCATCAGGTACGGACTGACCACCGAATTTCACATTCAGCGTATAATCTCCAGCGTCTTTCACTGTATAATAGATCCTGAAGGTACCGTCACCAATATCTTCTATGTCTATATCCAAGTCACTGTAACACAACATTCATACATGCATATAATTCCTTCATAGTTCATTCTCCGGCTTTATACGTAATCGAATAAATAACTCGTAATTCTATTTACTCACAAAATATTACACTAATAAAATTATAAATATCAGTTATTTAAATGAAGAATTCAAATCAGAGCTAGACAAAATAAAAAATAAATATTTTTAGAACATTTTTTGGATTTAGTAAATATTGTAGGAAGATGAAACAAGTGATAACATGTACGGTTCTCAACAAAAAAAAATGTAAGATTCAGGCTATTTTTAACATCTCTCCAGTGTATTTTAATAACTACATAGAATGAGCCTAAATTTGTCGTTAAAATATAACTGTGCCATGAAAAAATCGTTAAAAAAATTCACAAATGATGACATGTTGGCAGATCCAAAACAACACTAGTTGATATTTATTGTTACTCATTAGCTCGTTGTCGTTTATAACTTTTTTTAGAACGAAAAAAATAGTTTGGCGATCCGTATACATATTATATTTCAGTTCACGGTCGTTGTAAATGATTGTTCGTTCGAAAATATAAAAATTAATCTCTAAAATCACTGTTCATATTATTATTTTCAATATATATATCATCTTTTATTTTTAAAACGCCAGATTTATTAGATAATACAGATACATTGGGCACAAATTACTGTTTTTTATTACTTGACTTGTATTTATTTTAAATTTTTTTAGCTGGCTCATCACCTAAAAAAAGTTGCCCAATACTAAAACATATATACACACAAAATACGTGCAATAACGATGAGTAGTATTCACGTGAATTGTTACATGGGAAAAATCGTGCCAATGTATTTGATCAGTAAACAGAATCAGTTCATCTGATTACATAATATGGTCGTTAAGTATGTATGTGTATGTGAATAATACCAACCTGCCGGATGTTGAACGGATGCGGCAGGTGACAGCTCCGTATCCAGCGTTTTGTGCGTTCACAGTAATGCAGTACTCTTCGCCACTGTTTAACGTCCGTTGTATACCTTCCGTAATCTTACATTTATCCGCCTAGAAATATAATTATACAGTCTTAGTAAACTTGTATAAACAAAACACTAGGCTGTATATTGTCTGCATTATATTTCAACTTATATAAATCTTATACCGGCAGTTTCTAGAATGAGGTTCAACTTAAAATGAACAAGCCTGTTATTGGGAAACTGTTCGCTTTCCTTGTCGTAGAATACATAAATATTGAATTTGTAGATGTGCTATGAAATTGTTGATTTGTTGAATAGCAAATTATAACATATAATTGTAATAGCAAAATCACACGAGCACGTAAGTGAAAAAGTATATTTCAAAAAGAATAAACTAACGTCGACAATGTAGAAAATTAAAATTTATTTAAAACATAATATCAGTATATAAATAAAACAAGGGACTTTTTGAAGTTCTGAATTCATTCTTTGATCATTAATTGTATAAAGCAACAGGAAACCATACCCAATAAAAATAATGAACGATGCAGATATAAATATCCTTACAATGTTATTATTTCATTTGCATGTTTTCTATTTTGGGTTTAATGATTATTGTTAAGTGTAGACATGGTGAAACAAGGTTGTTTTTGTACTTACTTCGCCTGTTGCTACTGCTTGAATGTAGAATGGTGACTTGGGTACTTCTTTGCCGTTGTACTTGACGTCGACTTTGTACCTGCCGCAGTCGTCAGGAATGTACGTGGCATCATAAGTACCATTGCCTTTATCCACTAGTTTAATAGATCTCGGGCTGCCATCTGGTCCCGTGATATTCACCTGCAGGTCACCGTAGCCTGCATCGTGGGTGTCTATGTTAAAAGTGTGCGGAATTGACGCAGGAATTGCTCCTTCAGTGGGACGTCGCACAATGACTTTCTCCGGCTCAGAGTATGGACGCACTTTCAGTGGGAACGGGCTAATACATCATTTACACAACAGACATCATGTATTAACAAATCACATACTCATTTCATATAACGCAATCACACAATACTGTTTTAATACAGCAACAAAACTTTTTCATTAAACTGTTACCGTTTTAAATTATGTTACTATAGTTAAATCAGTTTTAAAACTAATTTCAAATCCTTTTATTTATTTGCAAAAGCATGAATAATGTAGTAATTCCCGTAAAACATTTAAAACGCTATGTTTAAATACTTATAATTCAATAATAATCTATTCGAATGACTCCGCTCATTGATAAATTAGTTCAAGAACTTTTGTTATTATGAAGATTCTCATTTACAAACGAGATATTTACCTATGAGGAATATCCTTGCCGTTCCATACAATTTGTGCTTGAAGATTGGTGCCTTCTGCTGGAGGTACATATGTAACAGTGTACATACCATCTCCATGATCCGTAACGTCAGGTCTTTGTGGTAACGACTCGCGGTCGCTGAGAATATTGACAGCCAGTGGTGCACTACCAGATTTGGTAGAATCAATTTTGAATGAAACAGGTACGCCTGCTCTACATTTGGCTGGATCCAGCCCAGGTCCATATGCAGTGACTAAACTGCTATCGACTATTTTATTCACATTAACTTTGAATGGTGATCCAGGTATATTTTTATCCGCAAACTTTATGGACACATCGTATTCTCCTTGTTCGGTTGGTATATATTCTACCGTACACGAACCATCTCTGTTATCTTTACATGTCATTTTAGCTTCAGACGGACCCTCTATAGCTAAACCTAGTCCACCTGTGCCCGCTCCTATAAAATGTGGAAGAAATTCATTCTATTAGAAATCATATCTAGTAAATAACTTGAACCTCATCGCATTAACTAATTAACTATATTCTATTGAAACATAATATTTTTATTTCAACTATGTAAAGGAAAATATGTTCAAAAGATAAGAATAAATAATGCAGTATTGTTTAGAATAATGTGTCAATACTAAATGTACATGCAAGCACAGGATACTAAGCTTATCACTCAATAACATTTGCATATCACTGCTTTGCTTACCTTTAGTTTCCACTGTAAAGACATTGGCTTTGTCGACGAATCCTTGTTCCAAGCCAGGGCCGAAAGCGCGACACCGTTTCGCGTCGCAACCTCGGCGTACGTTAACAATGAATGGAGAACCAGGTATTGGAATGTTATCGTAGAATATATCAATAGTATGACAGCCTTCTTCAAATGGAGTATAACTAACTCTATAGGTGCCATCTACCATAGATGTCACAAGTTTCTCCGTTTTTGCACCAGATGGATTCGTGATGGTACATGTAACGTGGCTATTGTCAGCAGTGTCACCTTGTCTTGCAATCGCACGTGCATCGACTAGGAAGTCTGTAGGTGAATCTACGTACACACCTGTCAAAGCAGAACATACACATATATATATATATTAGTTACAATAAATATACACCGATATGTAACTGTCACAAAACACAAGCTAAGATATAATACTGGTACAAGCAAGAACAAGCAATACAGGATAAGTTCACAATTCACACGCATAACGAACACTGGTTAAAACAACGCCTAAACACTTCAATCTAAATATTACCATGTAACTGTATTCCATTTCCAGAAACTTTAATTTTTTTAATATCTGCTTCGTGTACAACGATAGCTTGAAACGGTGATCCGGGTATATGTTGATCATTAAATGTAATATTGATTCCATAATCTCCCATTTCCGTTGGCAGATAAGCTACTGAACAGGTACCATCTCCATTGTCTCTGCAGTTGATTGCAGCCTCACAGGGACCTTCTACGGTCACTCCCAGTCCACCTTGGCCTGCACCACGTGTGTCGATAATGAATTCCGCAGGATTATTCACTAATCCATGCGTTAGACCTGGTCCAGTAGCTTTTACTTTGTTCGGATCACTGCCTGTCAAGCAGGTTAATTTGAACGGCTTTCTCGTGATTGGCTCGCCGCCGAATGAAATGCCCAGCAAGTATTCTCCGAGTTGTGTTGGTGTGAAATTCACCAAATATCCTTCGTGCGTCGGTATCACGTGTGCCTTGACACGTGTACCGGACGGGCTGGTAATCGTGATGGCGAATTCAGCATTGCCAGCACCGTGTGTAATGACCCTGAATTGTTGTAAGCTGTTTACGGGAGCCGCTGATAAAGTATAAAATTGAGATTCACAAGAGTAAAGCACAAATTCATTGGATAGTAACAGGTTTTTCTTTAACCAACATACCACACATCTACATAAACGTACATAGAACTTTCTCCGGATTACAACTGAACAATTGCTACACTGATCTCGATTCACTACAGTTAAATACGAATAAATAACACAATAAATAGAATACTTACTCGGTTCTAAGCCGTCTACAATGATTTTGGAGACGTCGACGTTTGGTTGAACAGTGAATTTGATTGGTGTACTTTGGACGAGTAAACCACCGTAATGCAAGGTGACAGTATGAGTTCCAGGCAGTGGACTTTGATAGTCTACGGTGTAAGTACCATCTTCGTTATCGGTGATCTTTACTGGAATCTCTTCTCTGAGATCTTCGTTCTTCAACAATACAGACAGCTCACCAGTACCAGCCTCTCTGGAAAAATAATAATCATATTATTGTTTGACATATGTTTGACAAGAGCATAAGAAGAAGAAATAAACCTACCTGCAACTAATGTTGAAATGAGTTGGTACATTAGCTTTTACGCCATTTTCAACGCCAGGTCCGAAGCATTCCACTTTAGATGGATCCAATGGATCATTCACGAATACACGGTAAGGTGAATTTTTAGTCGCTACATTTCCATACACAACTTGTACCGTATGATTTTTACAAGATGTTGGCATGTACGAACACTGAATGACTCCGTCACTTTTCTCAACCATCTTAACATCAACTTTCTTACAATCCGAGTCCAATACTTGTACATCTAAAGGAGCTGATCCAGCTTTACATGTGTCCACAATAAATTGTGTAGGTTTTCCTTTAACTACACTATTTGGTTCTACTCCTGGTCCGTATACTTCCACTTTCTCTGGGAAATAATCGTTGTTTGGTAAGATCTGACTGATGTACGGACTCTTGGGTATGTCCTCATTGTCGCAGAGGATGTGTACTGCATACTCGCCAGGTGCAGTTGGATAATATTTGACATCTGCTGAACCATCGCCATTGTCATGGCAATCAATCTTTGCTTGAGATGGACCCTCGATACTGAAGCCTGTAGTAGAAAAAATATAAATTACCCCAAATACTTATTTTGGTGATTTCTTTTATTGATACTTAACTTGCAAATAGTAATAATATAATTTTTATTTTCCTTATGTCGTCAAACTGACTTTCAAATTGAAATTGAACATTTAAATTTCGCTATTTTTGTTACAAACATATTCTACTCCCTTTCCAAACAAAATTCTGTCTTTAAATATATTTTAATATTACCTAAAGCACCCGTTTCTCCATTGGTTTCCACAGTAAACATGGCAGGATAGTTTACAACACCGCCGGTTAAACCAGGACCATATGCACGAATCATTGTCTCCTTGTACGGTCCAACGTTTACTTCAAATGGTGATTTATAGATCTCTTGTCCGCCGAATGTCACCATCACCCGGTATCGACCTTCCTTAGTAGGATTGTACGCTGCACTATATGTAGTACCATCCTCCTGAATAAAATATTTTCACATCAGTTATCTAAGTTTTCAGCAAAAAAAGAAACACGGTACCTTATGTAACTTAACAGACTCTGTAACTCCACCAGGTCCTATAACTTGTACTTCGGGAACTCCTTCTCCTGCACCCTCGGTGTGAATCTTGAAATCGGCAACATCTCCAACTCGTACTCCTTGTGGTTGTAAGCCACGGCCAGTTGCTCGAACTTTCCTGGCATCCGAAACTGTCAAATAAATACATTAGACCGTTATGTTTTGCTATGGGAATAACTTATGCTAGCAATACTGTGTGTATATAAAATATATTACCTGGTGAAATTCTAACTCCATACGGACTGTTAGGAATGGGTTGACCCGCAAAGAAGATGTTGACAGAATGAAGTCCTACAGTGCTAGCCACGTATTCACAACGCCAGATATGTGGTGACGTTTGTCGAAGAGTAATGGGTACTGATTCCTTATTACCCGCTGGATTCAGAATGATTACTTCTGGTACACCCATGCCCGCTTCTTTAGTGGAAATATCAAAGAATGTAACTCTCTTGATAAATACACCGTCTGGCTGAAGTCCAGGACCGGACGCTGTGACTTTTGTAGGATCTCCTGCATGGCCTTCGACTTGAACGTTGAATGGACTTTTTGGAATTTCCCGGCCCGAATATTTGACAGTGATTTTATAAGTGCCCTCCATTTTCGGTGTGTACGCAACGGAATAAGTTAAGTTGCGATCATTGTTAAAATGAACTTCAACAGGTTCTTTCTGGCCCTTGGGATTTTCAACAAACACCTCAACTGTTCCTTTACCGGCTGAGAATGTTTCAATTGTGAAATTTGCCGGTGCACCTACTACAGGACCCGTAGGTTCAATTCCCGGTCCATAAGCCCTAACCCTGTAAATGTTACGAGGTGTTTTTCAATCTACTCTACACACATCTTCTACACGGAAGCTAATAAGCCACGGAATCAAGGAATAAAACAATCAACATGCATATTATTATTCATGGACTATATCAACACAGCTATTGTTAATTAGGACAACATCATTTCACATCCACTTACCGCGGAGGTGGGATACTGAATGTAACAAAAAAAATTATTTATTATTCATTCACTTACGATATTTGATATAATAATAGTAAATAATACAAGATATACAATATGTAAAAACATACCTGTTAGGATTTGTTTTCGGTCGAAGTGGAGCTCCTTGTTTAAGTTTCGCATTGGGATATTGGGATAAGTATGTCATCATAGATTGTTCGTCAATGTTCGGATTAACCATTTCTTCTGGCTGGATCAATTGTCGTACATTCAGCCAATCATCAGCCAAGCCCATGGCTTCTGAGGCATTCTGTACGGAATCTTTGGGATCCCAGTCTTCCCAGTCGGGACATAGACCTGGTGCTACGGCATCGACAAGAGCACCAACGGCCTTACCACTCGTCCAGTCTTGGGTGAAGTTTGCAATAGGAAGATCTGGCACTTTGCTTTGGATCCAGTGCATCAACCTATTCATAAAAACATTCTATTATTAGTTCTACAACAAGCAAATATAGAAACAAATAGTCGTTCAAACATTTGTCTAGACTAAGAATAAAACGATCGTTGCTGCTGACTCATTTTTAATATCTATTAATGACGGTGATTAATTGATATGTATGTATGTACCTTTGTTTTGGTGTGGGGCCTTGGCCATTCGCAGTGGTTTCCTCTTCGCCTTCCCACATTGGCATTGAAATTGAATAATGAAGAATAAGGGTCCATATTAGACCCAAAATAAGTTTCAATTTACAGTCAACAATATGTGTCGAATCTGAAATCAAGTAATAATTTAACAAATTAATACTTAAACTGAAATAAATGTTACTAAACTTACAAGATAATATTTAATTATTTTACGTAACAAGTTATACATATGTAGTAATTTGTAAATTTAACATATAATTCTGTTTGAATTCAAATTAGTCATATCATTTTAATAAGTTCTAATTAAGCCAAGAAGCTACCAGCTGATCAAGTTGACATTTTTCTCAAAGTATTTTTAGATAATGTTTACGTAAGTTAATGACTAACTATCTAATTAGTTATCTGATTAGACAGGAATATCTCTTGATAATTTCACGAACCATTTAAATTTAATTTTCATTGTAACAATATGTATTATTTTTGAAATAAAACAAACTGCTATAAATATAGAAATGTTGTGTTTCGAATGGTATTTAATATAAAATAATGTTTCTAATAAAAATATTCACTCATATTAAGCCAATTAAATGATTCCTAAGAAATGTATGTTTCGTCATCGTTTGTGACCTATGACGTTCTTGACATAATTCGTGTGTATGACGTCACTGATTCGTCATACTGCAGCTTTATGCAATGACGTATCATATTCTAAGAAATATCAGGTAAGAATAATATTGTATATCAATATTTAAGCAACCATATCAAATATTAATATAAAGAGATTTGAATGCTGGCACATTGGAAAAGAATGTTAAATGTTATTGTAGAAAAAACGTGCCCTATTTCTTTCTAAGAACACACTCATAACTCTCTTGAAAAGGAGCTGAGTGGACAAAATTAATATAAAGAATACAGTTGTTTTCATTTCAGTAAAATGAACTTAATGTCTGTTTTACTTAAGTCACGTTCTTGTAATAAATTTTTCTCCATTCTGACTAAAGTTTAATGTACAAGATTTTTTTAAAAGGATATGACTATTATTAATATTTCCGTAAATTAACTTAAAGCCCTATTTACACATAACAAGCCGTATGCATGCAGTGCCCATATGGCCTGTCATGCCTAATTTATTCCTGCTGCGATAATTTCAACTTTAATCACATATTTGTCATACTTATAATTTTTGTTGTCATTTTTCGGTATTGTAATACATTAGAACGATCACTACAAAAGTATTCGTTTTAAAATCTAAGATTAATTCTTGTTATTTATATTTCCCATAATCTAGGAATGCTACCTAGAACTTGATTTTAGAATATATATATAACTTTTGATAAGAAACGCATGTATATTTTCCTATTAAAAACATATCTTGAAAGCCACGCCTACAAACAAAAACAGTTTTCTTTCATTTGGTCTTAACATCAAATTGAATTTAATAGACTTGTTTGAAATTGAGAAATGTGTTTCATAGGTTTTTTTTTAAATGAATAACTGAGTCATTAATGGCATATTTCATATCTAATCGAAGTAGTCCAAAATAACGTCATTCCATAGCCACCCAAGACTTCATAACATTATCATCTACATTCTGATTTAAAACGACTTGTTTCTTAAAAAAAGAAGATTAATTACGAATATACAAAACATTTTGACAAATATTTTAAAATATAAGAATGTATGTTTGGTATGTTGTAAGCTAAATTACAGAGTAAATATTTTTAAGAATGAAGTCAGAGATTCAAAACAAACATTTAAGTTACAGATAATATTCGATACGTCATCGATAAACTTAAAAGGGCTTTTAACAGTCACTGATTTGAACATTCTAATGACCCTTCCCCTGTTTATCTAAGTCTAATCTTTTTGTTTGTATGTTTACCATTTTGTAAAGTGTACTTTAAGATAACATATTATAGGATAACCAAATTCTTCAAATATTCCAAGCGAAAATAATTATTATTTGTTTGTAAATACCAAAGGAGCAATATTCGCATTATATTAGAGAACAATATTTGCATAATGTCCTTATTTATGTAATATAGATTCAATGCATACATAAATGCACACACCAGTAAAAATATTTGCATTATAACATATAATTATACATTTTCAAATAGTAGATAATATGATACACAGTCCAGCGGTTTATAATCAATAATTTTTCATATTTAAAGGTTATTCACATATATCATATATGATTACTTATCACACGTTATAGACGGCAAGAAAAACAAAGAAATTGGATTCAGAAATTATCGTTTTCTTAGTAATATGAAATGTGATAAAAATAAAAACAATTCCAATTATAGATACTAGATATTATCATTAATTTTTTCTTCTCAGCATAACCTAATATGGTTGTTTTGTATTTTTAACCTTATATGTGAGAATTACTAAGAATTATGAATGTCTAGCCGTGTCTGCATGAAGGCAGTGACCTCATTTTATGCGGCTAAGTAAATAGACCGATATACATACACTTTCAGTGGCGTATCATCTTATGCAGCTAGTTTTACAGTCTTACAAAACTTCATATATATGTATAAAATTCTTAGTAAGTGTTCAAATATTCAAAAAGAATGACAGTTATCCATTACATATTATCTACAGGCTCATTTCCAAAAGATTTGTACATCTAATGCATGAATAATAGGTAATACAAAGTATAAAATTGTATTGTATATTTTAACTATTGTTAATGTAGATCAGTATCACTGAATTACCGATTTAATCTAGACGATTAATTATAAAATTGTATTTATACTTTTATAATTCGAGATAAGGTGTTTTAAATCGGCAATCAACTACAATAAAATACTTTCATTCACAATACAAAGTTTAAACAAACAAATAATGATTGTCATTTTTTAAAAATAACACATAATATATTTACATTTTGAATATTAAGTTTTAAGATTATTTAAATTTTTTATGTGTGTTACTTTTTGTAGTGTTAACGTTATATTGTTAGCTTTTTAGTAATCAGTTAAAAATATTTGTGTAACAAGCAATTCTATATGGAAAAAAGAATTACGTCAGGCAAATGAAATGTTGTTTACGAAGGTTTTTAAAACTTCACAATTAAATCTTTATTTTTTATCGTATAAATTTACTGAATTATAAACGAGCAGAAGCCATTTACAATCGAACTTTTTTTAAATGTAATGTAAATTTGGAAACAAATGGTTTAGGTATTATGTACTATTCAGGCTCAAGCTAGTCTGTGCTGTTCAGTACGTTATCAGACATTATTTTTTACGCGCCAAACAGTCTTTTATTTAATTATTCTTATAATATTAAATGATGTTTTTTTATATACCTATAAAAATCGAAATATAAATTATATATGTCTTGACTACATAATAAAACAAAACATAATTATTTCTGATATATAAACAAAAATCAAGTAATATACTAAATAATTCCATATCTAAAAACCTAAATGTTATTTTCATCACTGAATAACGAAAGTAAGACAGTTCTGCTTGTCTTAAATTAACTGTCAAAACATGCATAATTGATATTAATTGCAATGTACAATAGCAAGGTCATACGAAACTAAAAAGTTTTTTTGTTAATATAATCTCAGTATATGTAAATATACTATAATCATTGCAAACAATAAAATCACTTTAAAAAAATTGCTAAATCACTGATTCTTTTGTTAAAACTCATGTCAGTTTCTTAAAATAGGATGTCACGTAATAATGCCGTGTAGATAAATTTTGCATAACTAATAGTGTTCAGAAACCGTGTATTTGAAAGTGAAAATTACATATTTTGCATGTTTCTAATTTCTTTTACAAAATAACTATTAGGACATAATTTAAGGGAAAATGCATGTATGATTTAATTTTGGGCCCTGAAAAATCACGGTCCGCCCCTGACCTTGTTCTGAGGAATTTGAATCTGGTATAATACTGACCTCGCGTTTATGTGATAATCCAGCTTAGTATCAACAAATAACAAACGTTAGAAACCTTTCAAAAATACGTAATGTGCCGGCGATAAAGCGTTATTAAAAAAAACAGTTGAATCCGAATACCATATATACAGCAATATAGCAAAAGCAGTCAACGTTCAACATTAGAAACTCGAGAGGTTGGTCGCGATGACGCATCTCTTATAGATAGGTGAGGATATGATATCATACCAGTCGTTTGTACAAGTTTCTGTTAAAATATAGAAACGATAAAACAGTTTATGTGATATGTTATGCAGTATGTAGCTAGTATATTAGTACCACAGTCGCATTTGTGCCTACCCAGTTCAACTATTTATGTTACTGATAAAAGTAAATGAGAAAAAACATTTCTACTTGTAAATTGTAACACTTTGAGATTTCATTTAACAGTACATTATTGAAAGGATTAATATCATTGCCCCCCTCCCCTCCAATCTCAGTCTATAGAATCGTTTACATGGTCAGCGAATCACCTGAATGCGCGGGAAAAAATATAACTGGTTAAGAGGATATATTAGTCCGATGATACAATATTACTAAGAATTAGTCCATAAATTACACACTACAAGGACAACGAAATGAGCAGTATCAGGTGAAAAAAAAATTGATGACCATATACGAAACTATACAGAAACTTATGGAAATATACATATATACACACTCTCTTATATGGCATAAAAACCTGCTTGTGTTGGATGGAGGCGGAGGCTGGGACGCACAGTCGCTAGAGCGATAACTAGTACAACATACACAACAAACACAAATAACGTATGAGACTGTTCAGCTATGAGGTAGGTGATTTATTCAATAATATTGAAAAGCATTAATACTACCACAATATTAGTTCCGTTCAACGCGGTTACATTGTAAAAGGAAATAGATTTCCGTTTGATATACAATTAGGAAATCCTAGGTTACGGTAAAATATTTGATAAGAGCTCACACAATTATTTCATAATCTCTAAAGAGTCGGTTAATGTTTTCCGGCGTTGTCAATATTATATCATACACATGACATAAGTTACATGAATGACTTGATACACACACATTTGTACATAGGATCCTAGTGATAAATAATATGAGTGAAAATCGTATGATTTGATTATTATTTGTGTCAGTTAAATAATGAATACGCTCATAAACACGGCAGGCACGTACAAATCGCAGTGGGTAACCTTGAGCCCGTTTTACACCGCACCGCTACCGCGAGATATGCAGACGCGTTGGAATGACTAAAAGCATGAGGAATGGATGATGGATCATAGCACAGCACAGCATAGCAGGCTTATAGTGCCTTTCCACCAAGCTAAATACTTGCCGCCGCCAGTTACCGGCGAGTGAAAGAATACCTACTACGTATATGAAACAATTCACGGACTTACCTATGTTCACGATTCGTATTCCCTCGTCTTCTTGGAGAAATTTTAACGCCACTGATACATTCTCGAGTTTCTGAGATCGGAACGATGGTCTCTTGTTGTGTTTAGGTAATCGCCGGCCCGATAATACTTCGATCAGTGTGATCAGACGTAATCCGTCACTTAAATCCGTTTCCAGGTTACCGATATGTTTTTCAACAGTTTTCAGATGTTCGTTCGCCCATCGAGTGAAAGTGTTCTGTTGTATTTTCTTCCATTGTGCGTCCTCTGCTAGTTCTCTTTCTGTTGCGACCATCTCGTCCTCGTCTTCGTTACCGGTGCACAGCTCGTAATTTGGGTTGCAGTAGTATTCAAACGCTGCACCGCCACTCGTTGAGACCGGACTCGGGTCACCCAGCCCCGGAGACTCGACATATCCCTTCCCACCGCTCATCATTGCTAGCTCCCACGTATATCAATGCGGCCCCTCCACAACAACAAACAGAAACAGTCAAGTTTCTCTCGGCGCTCTGCGGTAAGCGTACTGTACCGCAATGTTCTTATCAGTGCGTTATCACAAGCCGCTCGTACCGGATACCTCAGCCAGTATCAGCAAAAACACAAAACGAAATTTTGCTAGGTAATGAAACCGCAGCAATTCGACCATTTATATTAGACCGGCATTCAGTGAATACTTGTATCCAGTGTAGGCAACTCGCACAACACACCCGTCAATAGGAATGTCTACCTTCAACTCTCAGATATGTATCCCAGCAGTGGCTTAAATCTGTGACAAAAGAACAGAAATATATTAGTACACCTGCACGTATATACATCAAACCACACATATATCAATAAAAGTCTAGTTGAAATATGTCATAGCTAAGTTCAAACATAATATGCTCTGTTAGCATATGTGTGAAATGTGCAATTCAAGCATTTATGTCAAGTGTTATTTTAACTGCACACATGTATGCACGTTGGCCGGGAAATTACGCAAAGAGATTTGATAGTGTTGCAAACATGATGACATTAAAGCTGATTGTCCCAATATGAGCACGTGACAAAGGGAAAATATTTTTTGGAAGTCATTCAAATTTTTAAAGCATTTATCAGCCTGTAACGTAAAACAACAACAATATATAAATAGCACCCTACGATTGTCGCCGAGTTCGCGTACAATTAGATAATTAAATGTATAATTAATTAATATTTCTATTGGTCCTACTTGCCACTGTTTAACTCTGTTAATAGTAATTTTGTTGACAACGTATCTTCTTCAGTGTATCACTTGGAGGAGAATCCTTGTGTCAAAGTTGGTCCACAATTATGGAAAGAATAACTGGCGACTAGGGTTTCAGACACTGCACTTGTGCTTCGTTCCAGTAGTATACATACGTTCGTACGCACATTTGTCAGGAAACGCAGTTATCAATGTACGTATGTATTCGTGTGTCACACAAGACAAGGAAAATAGTCATGAAAACTGTTCACGGCCGGCTTCGACGAACACTATACTCTGGCAAATGTTATGCGACATCGTGTAAATACGGTGTGCGAGTATCGTGCGCCGAACGTATGTTTATAATCTATTAATAGCGTATATGTTCCCGTGAGGGTCTCGGCCGCAACTGCTCCATAGAAAATCCCAATATACCAGCTCTCACTAATATTACATTGCGCTTACCTGTTGTGTGAATAGCGGCAGACGCAGATTCTTCCAAAACGACTACTCAAAATACAATGACACTGTCCAACTGAATTGCAGAATTTTCAATCTCGAAAGAGGTTGCACTTATCCGACAAACACCATTACCATGTATGGTGCACTTTCGCTTACGTGACGCAAGCCTCCGTATAAAATCATGCCCATAAACAGAATTATTTGAGAACACGATTGCACGGAGAAACTAGTTTCATTCATATTAATACCTTACATTCAGTACACACACACGTGTAACCGTGTAGTGCTACTCCGAAATAAACTGTCACGCAACAAACATACTAAATGCGGGAATAAATTACAGGACTAATTTCAGTGACAAATATACAGCATTACTTATAAAAATGTTTAATTTGTCATATTCAAACTGACATATATTTATATAAAGATTCATTCAAGTTTTCATATAACAGCAGATAAAAATAAAGCTGTAATCTATAAAAACATCTGTGGGGAATTAAAAAACGAAATCTACGATATTATTTAATTATTGTGCAGATATAAAACGACTCTTAGTGAAGACTTTTGACTGCTTTTTGAGCTGCATCTTCCAAATCGTTAGCCGCTACAATTTTCAAGCCGGATTCTTTGATTATCTTCTTTGCTTCTGTCACATTTGTACCTTCTAACCTAACAACCAGAGGGATGTCTAATTTCATAGACTTGGAAGCGCTAACAATACCGCGTGCAATAGTTGCACAATTTACAATACCACCGAACACGTTGACAAGAATTGAGCGAACATTTTTATCAGACGTCAAGATTTTCAGAGCTGCAAATACTTGATCTTCTTTAACATTACCTCCGACATCTAGGAAATTAGCTGGATCACCGCCATGCAATTTAATGATATCCATTGTCGCCATAGCTAAACCAGCACCATTCACCAAACACCTGCACGTGGATAATAAGAAATCATATTTACAATCTTAATTTCTATGTCACAATAATGACAGTTAACTATACAGTTTGACAGATAGGTTATACTAACCCAATATTTCCAGTCATACCAATATAATTCAAATTGTATTTGGCAGCTTCAACTTCCCTAGGATCACTTTCAGAAATATCATCCATAGCAAAAACTTCCTTCTGTCTGAAACTAGCATTGTCATCGAAATTTATTTTTGCATCTACGGAAATTACTTTTCCACAGTCAGTTTCTACGAAAGGATTAATTTCTAACTGTGTGGCATCTAATTTCAAGAATAATTGCCATAACTGTTTAATTTCATTTACAGCTTGATTTTTTAAATCTCCTTTAAATTCAAGAAATTCAGAAACTTCTTTAGCCATGTCATCCGATACTCCTGAATAGAAATAATATCAATAAGTTAAACGAAATATTATGTCCAAACTAGTAAGGTTTTAAAGATAGGAACTCCTTAAGCCTGCCCTGGCATACCATATATATATTCATCATTAAAAAAAATGTTGTATAGGTCAACTTATAATGCTAAACTTTGATAATTAATCAGCAAAAAAAGAAATTCGACAAAACCAAGAGCGAATCAGCACTATTCAATATTTTTACTTATAATAACAGCAATATTATGTGGTTTAAGTGTCTATCTTTAAAATCATAGGTGGACAAACTACGTATGAAATTATGCATTCATTAACCTTTGAATATATCGACAGGTATAGTCTTAATCAAATGTGGAGTTTTTTCTGCGACTGCTTCGATATCAACACCTCCTGCAGGAGACGCAACAATTACGGGCCCATTATGTTGACGGTCCATTAAAATACACAAATATGTTTCTCTAGTAATATTGACACTTTCAGCTACCATAACCTTCCGAACTTGAATTCCATCTTGTGGCGTTTGTTTCGTAATTAATTTGTGACCTAACATGGAATTCGAAATTTCTAGAACGTTATTACGTCTGTAAAAAATATATGTCAATTTAAGTTCCATAGGAGAAATAAATAATGTTACTTTTTTGTCACGTGTACTCCTCCTTTGAATCCATTGTCGAAATGTCCTTTACCTCTGCCACCTGCCAATATTTGTGCTTTGATCACATATTCCTTGGCATCTGTAAAGGGTTATGGTATAACAGTAAAATGTGGATATTGAAACAGTTTCAATACTCACTAAATTTGTCGAATGAAGATTTATCTGTTTCATCTAACATGCAGAAATCCTGAATTGTAACAGCATTTTTCTTCAAAAGATTTTTGCTTTGATATTCTAATAAATTTAAAAATCTGCGTGATACACATATTCCCTAAAATAAACACATCTTATAATAGCGGTAATATTATTTTCAATAGTTTAAATCAATTACTTGATTAAAGGATTGAGTAACAGCTGTAAGTTGACGGAAAGTTGCACACAGCGCAGACATCTTTTAATGAAATAACGATAGGTTTATTGCAAAATTTTCAATTAAAAGCACAAAGTCCAAAGTGGCCCAAAGAAACTTGAAACTTGATAAACGAGCATAATATACGACCAACAGATAAGCAGAATACGCAGAGAGGCAACTTTCAAAACACCTTGACTATTCGTACCAATGTTCGTACGAAACCGGCTGCTCTGCACTCAGATGGCGGCAAATATGAACTCTAATATTACGAAATGCTGCTGTACTTCGGTAATTTTGTATAATGTTGAAATGTTCAAAACTTGAAAGCACAGTCATGTAAACTATAGTTTTACACTTTCAACACTGAATTTCTAGTGCTCAAATCTCCGAAATTTAGTAACCATAACAGCTCTATTCAATACTTACCAGCGCTGTCATTTGCATAAGACTCGGTCAGTAACCCTGTACAGTGCATCTAAAAATGTGTGGTTATTTGTAACTGTCAAATGTCAAATGACGTTTTCTTTTATAATTAACTTTATATAATTATTAACATATTATGTATATGTACCTACAAACAAATTCCAAAATGAATATAATTAAACATATAATCCAAAATATTATTAGGATGAATCAGACACACGAAAAAAATACACATCGAGTCAATTGAAAAATTTATTTTCTATTTTTAAATTTAATTACAAAGGCTGTCACCTATGTAAGATTTAATTTCTTTGAAATTTTGAATATCAATCCGTCTGTTCGTCAATTTGTACACAATATTATAGATATAACCAATTTTATACAAGATATTTACAGAGTTCAATTTCTAATAAGTCACGTAAAACTTTCCTGTTACATATCGTTGTTGTTACTGCGATTTAATAATATTCAATTAAAAAATAATCATATCTATTTTAAATTATATTACACAACTATTTTACACATCAGAAAAACATTTATATAAATACTTGATCAAACTTAAAGAAGGTACAAAGAATTTGTATTGATTCATTAAGGACTTTAATAACAATCTTCTAAGCAAAATACCTTATCTGGATCGGAACTTTTCTGTAAAAAACATATATTCTGTAAAAAATACTGTAGCTGTAAATATTGCATACCATTAGTCTCGTTACACCTGTTAAAACATTATTTACAAAGACTGAAAGATTTGTTAATCTTGTCAGTTACAAGTATTCTTTTACACTGATACGTTCAAGTTAGGTCAGCATATTGAACAAATGGAATGTTATAAAGATAGGAATGTTTGGATACGAGTTGGAAACTCAAAACTAGATTCTCTAAACTGACATTCAAGAAAGAGTACCTGTATGACAATTCATAAAATTAGTATAGAGTTTGAAAATTAATAAGTTTAATCATAAAATTTGGTGAAATAATTGAGACATTCAAGTGAAAATGTAATGCAATGGTTATACAATGGAAAGTATGTAAGATGGAATTCTGTATTAAAAATATAATATTACATCACGAACCAAATGTGTCATAACTGATGGTCTTAAACAATTTTCACTGTTTGTTTCAATATCATATTGATATTCATTTTAAATATTAATTAATTTTTTATTATACCCAATATCTATCAGGTTCAGAATTTAAATTGTATATACAGTGTCCAATTATTTGTCCAAGTTTTAAAATTAAATAAAGAAAAATAAAAACAGTTAACTGAATATGTACAGTAAAAGTGTTGTAAAGGAATTATAACTATCACAATGTTTGGTGTTGCCCAAATAATTTTGAGTCTATATGAACATGATACAATTTATCAAAATAATGTCTAACTCTTTTTTCTAAGTACTAATTTTTAACTATGAATACCGAATATCTTTTTGAAGATTAAATTCAGTTTTTCATCTAGTCACTATGGAATGTTCCATAAAGAGGAATTATGATTTACTATAATTTTATCATTATATAAACAGTATACAGTAGAAACCTAATGGAGAGGGAGCAAAAGGCAGTCGGATAATCGAAAAGAACGGATAAAATAGAGAATAATTTCTCTAATTTGCATTGTATGTGTCTAATGTCTACAATAGATAGCCGTGTAACATGTCATATTGACATTTATATCAAGCAAAAGTGTACAAGAGAAAAAGTTATGCAAATACTATTGTACATTTGTACTTCGGAAATGTCCGTAGCTGTTTTGTTCGACAAGATTCGTACATAATCGGTTTCAAGAATTATGTCAGTATCAGCATATTTAAGAATACACTACTTTTATAACCAAAAAACGAGTAGGCAATTAATATATAAGATCAATTATTAACAGATTTGTATAATTAATACTGAAAAGTTCCTGTAAAAACTGCTGGTTTTCATGTACACTTTTGAAAACAAATAAAAAACTACATGTTACGTATCTATCTTGATTTTCGTAGTCATCCGGAAGTAGAAAGAGTAAGTAGAAAGGATAGGAATATGTAATTATCGTACTTACATGGCAGGTCTGGTAAAGATCTCTGTAATTTAGGAATAAGCGGAAGTGACTTGTGAAGTACCCTCAGGCCAAGGATTCGGGATTTCATAGGTCCACGGATTACTTTTACTGCTTGTTAATGAATCAAAATAAAATATAAGTAGAGTATTTTGCTGTAAGGCCTAATTACCAGTGTGTGTGCATTCAACATCACTTAGTGGAAAATGCAATTAGTTTCATGATTAGTATATTAATATAAAATTGGTTTAGTGTTAGTGCTAAAAATAAATAGTTACCACGGCCTGCCTGCAGTCTGCATAATGTTGTCCACGATGCTTCGTACAACATCTGTACTAGTTGCGGAACCACCTAAGTCTGCAAGATGAATCATGATCAGTTACACTATTATGCGTACTAAAGAATAATATCTACTATATTCAGTACTGCCACTGTAAGGAATATATGAATGTGACAACACGAATGTACAATTTAAAACTTATATACATACCAGGTGTATGAATACGATCAACGCACACTGTTTTGGTAATTGCGTTGTCAATTAATTCCGCATGTTGCTTATGACCCAGGTGTTCAAGCATGTCAACAGAAGCGCATAACATGGCAATGGGGTTGGCAATATTCTTGCCGGCAATAGAGGTACCAGTATTACGGGTGCCTGGTTCGAATACGGCATACTTAAACACAAAAACATATTGCTTAATAAGCATATACTTGTTATATATGCTCATTTAGCTTACATGGTCACCATAATTCTTGCCTGATAACAAACCAGCTCCACCCACAAGACCACACACAACATTCGATACGATAGTTCCGTACAAATTTGTCATGATCATCACATCAAATTGGTGTGGCTTTGACACAAGCTGCATGCAACAATTGTCAATGATCATGTCATTATGTTCGATTTCTGGATATTCTTTAGCGATCTTTCTCGATGTTTCCAGAAACAGACCATCGGACAGTTTCCTACAAATCATTGATCATAGGTTATATAATATTAGAGTATGTTTGAAGAGAAGTTTAAACACTTACATAATATTCGCCTTATGAATAGTGGTGACTTTTTTACGGCCATGGCGTTTTGCAAATTCAAAGGCATACCTCGCTACACGTTCAGAATTTGATTGTGTCACTACTTTCATACTCTCGACTACACCATCTACACTCTAATAGAAAAACTATTGTCACATTGTTACACCTGGAGTTATTCATTGAAATACCTCATGTTCCAACATGGCATATTCGCCTTCTGTATTCTGTCTTATGATTACAATATCAATATCTTTCTGTCTTGCTTGGACACCGGAATACGATTTGCAATTCAGCACGTTGACATATAAGTCAAGTTCATTTCTCAGTGCTACGTTACGGGACATGACGCCGGTATTTTCACTTCGTGTTTCAATGTTGCCTGAAATTCATCGTCCATATAACAAATATGTGCACATTAACCTAACAATTATTCAACACACCTTTGAGAGCAACACCGTTTCGTCTGATCGATGTGATCGCATATTCTAAGTCCTCATTGCTGTCGGATTTAGGGTCGATTTGAATAGTTTCAAAGTCAACTGGTACTCCAGCATAACGGAACACTTCTTTAACATAACTCATTAGCTCTGGGCCAATGCCACCACCAGGAAGCATCGTAACAGCATGCCTGCCGCCATACAAAGCTTTCGGGATAGCACTCTAAAATATTTCTATTAACTGAATGTAAACAGACACATATATTTATACGTACAACTTTTTTTACGAGTGGAGTTTTATGTTGGATGTCGAACGCCGATTGAGTAGAGGCCTAAAATATCATACATATTTAACATTGATATATACTATACTTGGTTATATGATCATACCTTTCGTAACATGAATCCTAAATCACCACATTTTTTCAAGCGGAAGGTGCTAAAAGCCATTTTTAATAATTTATGTAAATATAAGTAACACGTCTATTAATTTCGCTGCTATTTTATGTGTCCAAAAACTAAATTCTCGGCCTCTTGTCTTATGAAACCTGCCGCATGCGCACTACAGTCCACAACAAATTCCCTATCAAATTTCAACAATTTTTTTTATACCAGTAATTATTTTGTAAAATTCAGCAACATATCGTGAATATATGTATTCATTTATTATTAATTATTTATACGGAATATTTTTATCAAATATTTGTTCATTTCAAATTTGGCGCATAGATTAAATAGCAATTCAACAGCGTACTCTAGTGGTGAAATGGGAAAGTTGTGAAAGTATGGCTGGACGAGAAGCAATTCTTTGTTATAAAATGGCCATTGTTACTCTAAGCAAATTCAGGGTGTCTAAATTGTCTGCTATCATATTTTTGTGTGCGTAATTGAAGAGCAAATCAAATAAATAGTGGCTTCTGTGATCTCGTGTGTGGTAGACATAAATTAGAGTATGTAAAATACGTTCGTGTCAGTGGCCTGTGCACTGTTGTGTTCCCCCTCGGTTCGCTCTGATGGCTGGCCATCAACCTTTGTGTTATTTGAAGACTTGTTAATTTTTGTGCGAGGGATGCGAGTCCTGTGTGCGCGAATAGTGACTTGTTTAGAATTTTCATAGTTATGTGGTGGTGGTGTTTGTGGACGCGTGTTTCAGTGTAATGGGACATGAGTAGCGTCGCCGTCGTTTCGATAAACTGTATTCAAAACAAAATGCCCTTGTCCCGCACCCACCCGTTCACTGTGTCTTCGATATCCACATCTGGTCTGTCTTCGCATACACACACTTATATACAAGAAGGTAGCAGCTTGCCTCCGTTGAAATCTATGCTGAAAGAGCAGAGTCCACCGTGTTCTACAGCAGTCGGCGTTTCCATTGCTCCAATATCTGTTGCCATTACACAGGGCCTACCTGAGGTATCACACATGCAGTCCACACCGTGTTCCATGGCCCATCCGATGTGTATGTCCCATCATTCGGTCGGCCGCCAGATGAAGAACTGCAGCTCCTCGCTCGCCTCGCCGAGCACCGGAACCAACGGCAGCACGGCCTCCACAGAGAAGCCCAAAGCATTGGTGGCCACCCCCGAACAAGTCATGAAACTCTATATGAATAAACTCACACCGTACGAACATTTAGAGATATTCAATTATCCGCAAGTATACTTTATCGGTGTGAACGCGAAAAAGCGACCGGGCATAGTGGGTCATGCGAATAACTGCGAGTATGACAACGAACAGGGCTCCTACATCCATATACCGCACGATCATGTTGCCTATAGGTACGAAGTACTTAAAGTCATCGGCAAAGGCAGTTTCGGCCAGGTGGTCAAAGCATACGACCACAAGACACATCAGCATGTAGCGCTCAAGATGGTACGCAACGAGAAACGTTTTCACAGGCAAGCACAGGAAGAGATCCGAATACTAGAACACCTGCGCCAACAGGATAAAGACAACACAATGAACATAATACATATGTTTGACAGTTTCACGTTTCGCAATCACATGTGCATTACTTTCGAGTTGCTGTCAATCAATCTGCACGAACTCACGAAAAAGAACAAGTTCCAGGGTTTCAGCTTGCAGTTAGTCCGGAAATTTTCGCACTCACTGCTGCAGTGTCTGGACGCACTGTACAAGAACAAGATCATACACTGTGACATGAAGCCAGAGAACGTGTTACTGAAGCAACAGGGCCGCAGTGGACTTAAGGTAAATTCCTCGTCACACACACACACTATGTAGCTAGCCGGCTGTCACATGGAGTTTCTCATTGTTTTGTAGGTCATAGACTTCGGTTCATCGTGTTTTGAACATTTACGAGTGTACACATACATCCAGTCTAGGTTCTACCGAGCACCGGAAGTGATTCTGGGTGCCAGGTACGGTATGCCGATAGACATGTGGTCGCTCGGCTGTATTCTGGCCGAGCTGCTCACTGGATTCCCCCTGCTACCTGGTGAAGACGAGGGCGATCAGTTGGCCTGCATCATTGAACTGCTGGGCATGCCACCGCAACGACTTATCGACACCGGCAAACGTTCGAAGAACTTCATCAGCTCAAAGGGCTACCCTCGGTATTGTACTGCTTCCACACTTGCCGATGGCACTACCGTGCTCACGGGTGGCCTCTCACGCCGTGGCAAGCCCCGAGGTCCGCCCGGCTCCAAAGAGTTGAAACGCGCGCTGAAAGGCTGTGATGATCCGTTGTTCCTGGACTTCCTGCGCCGCTGTCTGGAGTGGGATCCCGAGGTGCGAATGACCCCTAGTGCGGCACTGCGACATGCGTGGCTCCGGCGACGTTTACCACGGCCGCCACACGAGAAGACGGAACAGACATCCGGGATGCGTACGCCTGTGACGTCACGGAATGGGAACAAGACAAATACATTGGGCACAAGTTCAATGGGTGGCAGCACCAAGCTCCGATTGCAACTGTCGGAGGAACGGTCCACGACATTGCTGTCACAGCACAGTAACCACTCGGGGAGCACGAAACTACCACAGATCCAGGGTAACACGGTCACGTAGCACACGGAGGATAGCAGTAGTGCCGCGGTTTTCCTTAGGTGAATGGTGTCGATGTCACTTGACCACCCAGCGTGACACTTAAACTACCTCTCTGCCATCATCAGCGTTCTCAGATGCACAATCAAACGTTTGTTTTACAATTGTGTCTGGTCATCCATTGTACATTGCATTTCGTGATTTGTCACCACCGCCACCAATGATCTTTCGTAACATATTTATTTTCATGTATAGACTAATCATCCATGTATGATGAATTTGTAGCGGGCGTGCATACTAGTAGTAGTATGCCGGGGACTGTCGTGTATGCATGTGTATCATTTGCCACTAATTCATATTCACTACAAACCACACACCCCACTACCCCTCAATTGC
>JAGJTL010000016.1:6184437-6194849 GCA_022063505.1 Calosoma granatense
TTGTTAACTTTTTTTCATTTGAAGAGATACAAAACTTACATATTTCAGAAACGAAATAACTCGTGCAATCAATGGTATATATCTATATTATTTTATTCTTTTGATTTATTTTAAGCCTGATCCATTTCAGAATTGTGTATACAGTTAAAATTGCTTTGCTTTCCACAAATCAATTTCTAGGAGTGTGTGTTTCCTCAAATAGAAAGTTAACTAATTAGTGTGATAAAATGATCAATATATACATATAAGCACGTATGAGAGCGTTTAAAACTGCCCTATTAATGTATTTATAAGACGCCTAATACTGCTTTTATTTCATTTCAAATAATTGATTTGTTTTCTCTCAATTGGCCTTTTTATATTTTGCAATCATTAAACAATTATACGAATATTATTTTTTTGTCTACATACTTGTACAAACAGATTACGAATAATTAAATCTGTGGCAATGAAAATATGTTCCAATTTTTACTGATTTCTTACATTTCACAATCATATAATTCTCCGAATCGACACATTTATAATGCTCTACGTATCTATATACAGGTTTGTATTGTTTTCAACGAAATGAGTCCACCAAAACTATGTATGCGTCATAAAAAAATTGCCCAATGACTAGAGATGCTGACAATATAAAAATGAAACAACTGTCTGTCCGTCTGTAAATTACGATGAAAAGAAATGTATTTTAAAAATATGCGTATATCTTGTTGAAAATAAAAAGAATCAGGGAATAGCTTGGTTAGAAGTCGTTTGCACAACTACAAATGTTTTTGAAATATCATAAAATATCATTCTGGAAAATGAATAGGCAAATATATCCAAATAGTTATGCTATTCTTCTCGTACAGGACCCTGATCTTTGAATTAAATTGAACTCGGTCGCTAACCCCTATACAGTGGCTCTAAACAGTTTTAAATTGTTAGTGTTAAATCCAGAACTGCTTAATTTTTAATGTAATACATTTCTAAGACGACTATACTAATCACCATCTAGTAGCATATTCTCTAAATAATACATTTATGTGATGCACCGTACTCTTCTTCTTCTATCTATATATTATTTTGTATGTGCCATACATAAAATTATAACTATAATAACTACCTATAACTATTTATAATAAAAACAACGACTTGAATTGAATTTATAAAGAATTTATTAAAAAGATAAAATAAAAAATTGAAGAAAAATAATATTTTCAAATGATGGCCGTTAAAGTTTTAATTAGTGATGTCTGAACTTTGTATATATATTTTTGTTAGTTCGGTTAAACTTGAATAACAATACGGTTTTTGATAAATAAATACTGAAAAGATTTAAAAATAGTTTCTTAGATTACAGCGCTACTGGCGGATAAGTTATACTGCCTGCTACTACATTTTCAAAATCATATACGTCAAATTCCATGGACCCCTATAGTGCCCTATAGCAACAGTGAGCAACAGTTTGAACTGATTTGAACAAAACATTCCGCCAGAACCGTTGCAGATTTTTACATGGGTGAAATTGTTGATTAAACTGTTAATTATATAGATCGTTAATAATGGATATTAATAAAACTGCTACAATTATTGAAAGTGATATTCGAAGCCCTTTAAAAGAAATTAAATTAGAAAATAATCTACCGGTAAGTTTTAACCTAAAAATTCGTTAATTGTATATAAACAACGACATGCATAATTGCTTTATATATGAGGAGTGTACAATTATGAATAGTTTTATTGAATGTGTAACTGTTAGTAATAATAGAAAAGAATATGATTATATGAAAGTGAATATTATGTCTTTGGTGTTGGAATATCTGTAGTTTGATTAGTGCATGCAAGTACATTACGTTATCATTCAGTTATAACTAATAATCAATTTATAGTTATTAAATATTTCAATGAGTGAATGATTACACGTTAGTCCTATTAATATACTATGTGTTATTACTTATATTGTACATATCATTTGATAGAACAAATAAGTTATAAAAACAATATAGTCCATTCAAAAATGGATCTTATATGTAGGGTAAATAGTGTAGAGTTTAAGAAAAAATCTTGCATATGTTGTTTGTTTTCTACTATAGATTTATCAAGTATGTCATCGTATCCCGCATATCCGAAACGGTATACATTTTTAACAGTCAATAGGTACATAATTATTTCTGTTTAACATCATGGAGAATAGAATTAGTAGTATAAACTTTCGTTTTGCTTTGAAATATTTAGTAACTGGAATTATTCCTTGACGGTTGATACTATTATTATTGTAATGAATGAAAGGGGACATTGCTATTAATTTTTATAACAAGAAAACTACTTTGATACATATTTGTGTAAGATCTTTATTTGAGAGCTGTGAAACAGTTTTAGTAATAATGTTAAAATAAATACAGAAGTCATACCTATATTATAGATGAATCTGATTGCACTAGTTATTAGTGTATATTAATAGATATATGTATCACACACTAAGACAAAGTATACAGTACATTTTCAAACAATAACTAATTAAAATACAACATTATTTGTGTGATCTTGAACGAAAGAAAAAGTTGTTTACATATTGACTTGGACTTGGCAAAGTTTTTGATTTTTGACGGTTGATATTATTTTTAGAAATGATATTGCATGTTTTAAAATTGCGAACTTGTGCCAAATACTGTTTAGTGTGTGATAGTTCTCCGTTATGGTATAATGAATTTTATAACAAATTTGTTTAAAAAACCGAAGAATAAAGATACCATGCCGACAGGAACAGATAGAATTGTAATATATCTTAGAATTTTACCTTTTAACGAAACTTTATTATTATTTCTTTGTTTATTTATTTTATTTTTTTCCTTATTTTCAGGAAGATGAGTGTAATGCCTCACAAAAGAGTTTTGTTTTGTTCGGTAAGATTGGTTTGCTTACATATATGATTTTCTTTTTTATTTATTATTTAAAATTGTTACAGATATGGAAAAAGATATTGCAAAAGATTCTGTCGTATTACGTAAGTATAATTATTTAAAATTTTTATTTCATTTTTTACTTGCTAAATCTCACAAATATATTGGTATGCAAGGTTGTAAACAAAGAAAGCGTAGCTATGACCGTGTCCAACGGCCACTAATTTATTAATGAACATAATTTGCAGATAACAATAGCGTTTTAAATATTTTATAACAATTTTTAAATGATTTTTATTCAAATTTTAGAAATTATGTGAGAATTTTATGTTATTTGAGTGCTTACTAAATTATTATACACTTGTAACTAAATAATTCAATGCAAAATATAGCGTAACGTAATTTGAAGAAAATTAAGTAATTTTTAATATATTGAAATATTACAATTTTTAAATTCAAATTAACGTCATTTTTGTATCAGCTGTTTGAGTATTATCGGCTGAGTGCTGTTGAATGTGAACAGCACTACATAGCGGAGAGTAGCAGTACTATGTGTATATTTTAAATGTCAAAATGAAATTTTTAGTTCCATTTTTCTACCTAACCTCACATGAAAGCTTATTAATTTTTAATTCATTTTATTCACTTGAATCGACAACAAAATGTACACCAACTAGTTGCGCAATTATTTGAAAATAACCCACGCAAATATGCATTATGATGGTAAATTCGTAAAATGAGTCAATTGAATTTCCCACATAAGGCCGTTTTTCGGTCAACGTCGATATGTGCATACCATATAAACGTACTAGGCGTGGACAGGCCAATGAGTTGACGTTTGCAACAACTGTCAAGTATATCGCTGACGAGTTATCAATAATGGCATGTTACACGTGCTAGTTGAATTGTACAGAATGTATGTGTGAAGACAACTGAAGGTGTAGAAGTGGGTAATCTTACATATTTGCTGCATGAATAATTAGTTTTGTGTGGAATTCTTTATGAATGAGTGATGCAAGTGCCGTGAACAAGTGTCAAAGTGCAAGGTGTATGCGCGCCCGCGCATGTTTTGTTAGATGTAGGCAGGTGGATTCTACTAATCTCGTTTTACTCAATGTGTTTATGTTCTTCTTTCAGCGACAGAGTTAAATATCAATGAGACTAATGAAAATCGAGAGAACAAACCGAGATTGTCGATTATTAAGACATTTGATCCATTGTTGCAAACACAGTATGGAAATCTGAGTCAATTGGAAAGGTATTTATGCCTGAATTTACGTAATAACTACTGAAGTGATTACATCGTTGTTTTGTATTTATTTCGTAGTGTTTTGGAACATGAACGGTGTGCACTTGAGAATGATTTCTTAAATCATTTGAAGCTTGATTTTCTCGTAGAAGATAAAACAGTATGCGGCATTGAAACGCACGACAGTAGTGTCAATATAGTGCAGAATGTTTTACACGACATTATAGACATAGTTTTAAACGAGTCCAACGCTGAATTAAGTGACATTAATAATACAACACAACAGGCTGACTTCAGTTTGAACTTCAGTGTTGAGAAGGGGCCAGCAGATGTTATAGATAGTAATGTTTCTCTGTTTGCCTCCGTCAAAAATGACAATAACACAAGCCTAGTATCTGATATTACAGACAATGAGTCAAATATACAGGACAATACGATTATATTCAATCAACTTTCGTCCACATTTGTAGAGTCAAGTGATTTAGCAACTTCCGAGCACGTAGCAACAACTAGCGATTCTGTAAATATAAATGAAACATATACAGAACCCGCAGCCGCGCATGATGAAACACCTGCTGTTCCTGTGAATCCGCTGAAGTTTGCTGCACTCAGTACTGCAGACGATTTAAGCGATAGCTTTCTTAGTAGTTTCAGTAGAAAGATTACAATTTCGTCCCCTGGTTTAAATAAAACTAATGTTCTAAACGACACTGTCAAGGAACCAGTGGTTGACGAACCTATTCGACTGTGCGGAGAATCTTATATTGTTCCGTGTAATGATGTGGAACAACCTGTAGACTATTTAAACGTTACAACCGTCGTTACGTCAGCGAATGAACATAAGTTTGATAGTACGTATACAAATCTAAATCAAACTGAAGACATAGCACCCAGTTTGGATGAAACTACACTACTAGAGGATTCTGGCAATAATAAAACTATTCTTCTGGATGCGACTGTGAATATTTCGAGTTGCAACACTAGTAATTCGTTAAACACTACACCTGCTATTGTTTCGGCTTCTTCAGACACTAAACCACGTATGTCTGAAGCGAATACAGAATTAAATTCAGATTTATCTGAGTCGAGTGTTGCTAGCCGATTACAGGTGGAGCCAACAGCAACGTGTACAAATGAAATGGGGTGAGACAGAACATTTAATTTATTTAGAGCTGTTATTTAATAATATGCTTTGTGTTTCAGCGATGTGATCAATCAGAGCAATTGTTTTGATAAAGAATGTGATATTACTAATGGTCCTTGTGACATTAAACGTTTGTCTGTTGATAATAAACAATCTTTTACAAAAGTAAGTCTAATTTTATTCTTTTTTCTATGCGGTTTGATTTGAAAACTACTCGGAATATGAATGTGAAAATAATGAGTTATGTTTTTTTTAGGAAAGAGAAGACCACGCTGAAATGATGGAGCGACTTGCAGGCGTTGAAGCTGAATGTGAAAAATATAAACTACAAGTAACAGACCTTAAACAAGAGTTGAAAGTATGCAGACAAAAATCTGCCGCCTTAGAAACAGAGCTGGCTGAGCTAAAACTTAAAGCGAATAAGAGTGTGGCGTCCACTAGTGACAGTAGTGATCAGAATGAAGAAATTAAAGCACTACGAGAGAGAGAAGCAACGGTAATGAATGAAGTGAAAGAACTGAAAGCACTCGTTGCTAAGTTGGAGAGTAAACAGTCAGAAATGCAGAGGAAAGAAGCCAAACTGTCAGATGATTTGAATAACAAAACACAAACAGAAATGCAAATTAGGTACGTATGCTACTGTTGTGTGATTGGTTAAATATTGATGTATACAAAATAAATCACCCGTTGATATTGAAGTTTTCTGAATGAGTGATTTTTTTTATAGTCGAGTTATGGAAGAATATGAAAAATCAATTTCAAGTTTGGTGGCTGAAAATGAAAAGATGAAAAAGGAAAGAGATACCGCACAGATGCATTTGGCAAATATTGAACTGGCGTTTTCGGATGTTCATCAGTAAGTACATATACTTTCATATAATACAATACATTCATACAATTCTTTAAATAAGTAATTTATATTTGAAGACTAAAATATATTCGAGAGAGCCAGCATATGCAATATAATATAAAATAATATAATAATATAAAATATATTTGATACAAGATTGTTCATTTGATTTTTATTTACAGGAAATATGAACGTTGTAAAACAATAGTACAGGGCTTTAAGGATAATGAAGAATCATTAAAACAGAATATCGCCATGAATGAAGAAACCATTTTAAAACAAGAACAAAAATATGAAACATTAAAATCACACGCAATGGGCCAGTTAGAAAAGTATGTATAGCGCAATATTCGAATATGACAACAACGTTTTCTAATACTAATTGAAATGTATAAACAGGTCTAATCAAGAACTGGCCATGATGAAGAAACAACATGAACAAGAAATGGCACGTGTGACTGCACAATTGAAACGGTACGAGATAAAGAATAATTCACTTATGGAAGCATTACAACAGAAATCAAAAGAATGCGAACAACTGTCTGCCGTGTGTGATGAGTTTATAGGCAACGTGTAGGGTGTATGTGTACATAAAATGTTTAGTTAACACAGGGAATATTGTCATTAACGTATGATTTATTACTTAGCATTTAGTGCCCGTTTAAATAGTTACTGACAGTATTCACAAAACCAATGAAAATTTAAGAAAGAAAACCACTGTTTGGTTTTGCCCGTCGTTCCTCTTCTTTCTCTCTCTTAATATCTATGAACTTAATTATTTTTACCTAACACCAATGTAAGTACTTCGTAATTTGGTGCTTTAATGAATGCCGCGCATTATTTATTCTACACAATTGAATGCTGTTTTAACTAGAGATGGATGAACATTAATTATATTATAAATAAGAATACGCTTACATATTAAACCACTTGCCCCACCCCTCTCGGTTATGATGAATAAATAAAAATATATCTGTTTCTATGTGTGTGTATCCATCTCTAATAAAAGACAGCGATTGTATCACTACATACAGACATACATAATTAAATATATACATATAGAGTTATTGTAATAAATATAACCACTAATATTGTATTAACAACATTGTATACAGAAATTAGCTTCAACAATTTTCAATTGGCTGAAATAATATGATTCACTGTTCGTCTGAATGAAATGTTAAAAAGATTGTATTTTATTTAAATTGATATAGAAAACATTTTATGTGATGTGCTTTACCTGTTTGTTAATGTTCGGTTTAATTATTATTTTATTATTATTTAGTATCCCGTTTTAAAAGCAACTGCTAGGAATGTAAATGCATTCAAGTGTCATGCAGACGTTTTTAGCAGAATGTTGTACGGTAAAATTCTTAAGTAAGTAACATTAAAATAACGTCTAAGTGTCATGGTACATATTCTGTAAAAAACGCTAAACATTTCTAAAAAAAAAGTTATAAATATATAACATATTTTTACATGTCCAAAGTAACGATATTTACAAAGAAAACCGCATTGGTCCACCATTGATTAACAATATACAATTAATTAAATATATTTATTATTGTCATGGGATAATTATAATTTTATTGTTATTTTAATAATTATTTTTTTTATTCAGAACAAGTTTCTCCATTTGTATGTTTCCTTCTAAAATATAAATGGGAAGATATAGCCGTGAGTTCCCAAAATTCCATTATAATCGCCTAAAGTTTCCGTGGGCACCCGGTATATATTTATATTGTACGAAACATTTGTAGTGTTGTAAATAAGTTTAATTTATTAATTTATGTAAACAGTTACACTAATAAATGAAATAAAACACGTATTAGTAACAATTCGTGTTGGGAGTTTATTTAAACCTGTATGTGTGATTCTTGTTTGTGACAGGAACATGAAATAATACTTTGAAATGAGTGGAATTTCAACATTCAAATGTCAAAATATCAGCAACATAAGTTAGCTACTGCATTGCACATGCGCAATGAACAATTATATTTGTTAGGTTATATCACTTTTCACCATTTTTACCCTTTGCAGTTGAAAGTCACGAAAATGCTAACATATTCTTTGCAAATTTAGTTGTCAAATAAAAAGGAACAGAATATATGCAATAATATAGTAGTACAACTTACTGAAATATCGGCTTTAAACACCGGAAAAGTTTATTCTGACTTGGAACCTAATTTTGGCAATAAATAGCTTTACTAAATTCTCACTAAGTTCGCTTCTGACATTATCTTACACATCGACAAAAGTTTAGTCCTGTATACTACGTTTTAGTAAACGTAACTTCCTGCATGTGTAAAATGAATGAATTTAATTCCCACGTCAAAATAAAAGGACATGCGCAGATTCCTGCTAACATCATAAAATTCCACATACTTTGATTGACATACAGACCAATTTTTAACTTCATTCACTAATTAATTAATTCATTATCAACGTTTTGTTTGAAATATAAGCGACAAATATAATTTGTATTTAGTTTCAAGAACAAAATGCAATATGTAATTGTGATTTAGGTCTAAATTTTAGACAGTTGAATTTAACGTAAACTGATTTTTGGTTTGAACTTCAAAAAGTCAAGGGGTACATTAAGATTTTCTACAAAAAAATCCTTCTAAAGTGGATAAAACTGTTTATAAAATAGCTCTTTTGAAGAACTGTATCAGTTAATTGCACTGATTTTTCTATATTTTCAGTAGTAAGCAAGTAACAGAGTAACTTCATGAAAAGACTTCATTAACGGTAGCTTAAGACATTGCATAGTAATAATTAATAATGTTAATCTATAGCAAATAACACAAATGTCAAATAATGTATGAGAATATAACGAGAATATGTAATTAAGCAACACGCTAGTTTAGTTTCACAAATAATAACTAAATAATATCATATATCTACACTAGCTAAAATATAATAATAATTTACCTTGTATTCAAGCCTTGTGTCCCTGGCACTAGTTCACAGAAATTTCTTCAAGAGGAAAAAATGTACTATGAATTTGTTAGAGAATAAAATGTAACGTGTTTAAATATGTGAATTCTTATACAACATACCATATGCTCATTTGTATGTACTTGTTTTGATTGCATTTTCTTCAGCTGCCTATTTCTAATTTGTTTACTTTGGCTTCTTTTTATAATTTACGGCTTCGATTCTAATTTGAAACAATACACTGTGTTATGTTTGAATGTAATTAAAAATCTAGGTAATTTTAGAGCAATGAAATCTCATTGTGAACGTGTTGAAATTAGTATTATAAACGTAATATCTAAATATATTTTGTACAATAATTAATTTTATAAATATGACTTCTATAAGAATTGTTCGTTTATTTAAAGTGATATATAAACAAGAAATATATGGTAGAAAATCTTTATAGTTTCATATGATATTTAAGAATTTAATAACCTTTTGAAAAGCAAACATGATCCACCTGATTCTGTAAGAATGATTACAACGTAGGTTTGTGTGTATTTATAAAATGCGGATACTTGTTTGGGAAAATAAATAATGCTTATTAATGAATCAGTTTTCATATAGTGTATTTATGAAATTCCAACGATGATCTGAAAACATATATACGTGTAATTAAATTAGTGAATGAAGTAGTGTGTCAATATTGGAAATAGCCAAGAGCATTTAGTTCATTACATCTTGATTGTGTATCCAATATTACTTGTATTTACTTTAACCAATGTCAATACTTTGTCTTTACTTTCCAAATTGGGATCTTTTAAAAATCTGTAAAACTTTTACAATAAAACATTCACATATAGACAAATCGACATGTTCAAATCCCGACTTGACCAGTGCTTTTAAATATATTGAGCATCTGATAAAACTATCTACATATGGAAAGTTTCCAAAGATCAACACAGATCTATCAGTATACATAAATTTTATCCAGCTTATATATTGATAATAGCACGCAATAAGGCAATGATTAAATGAATATATTATTAATGTACCAACTTTCTAGGAAGGAGGTAAATCAATGAAGTATCTAGTGTATATGACAACAATTTCTGTAATAGCTGAGTAGCTTTGTGCCCGTTATTTTGGAAAAAGATTTGAAACTCCCCGGGACAATAACCTTGACAACATATTAGAAACGTTTCATTTGTCAACATTCCTTATTACATGTAATTATGATCTACAAGATTATATCTTAACATGACATGCTCTTAATCCTTCTTTAAACATATATTTGAACTTGATCTGTTATATAATTGAATCTGTAAATCTCCTATCTGTAAAATAAAGAACTATGTACAATAA
>JAGJTL010000016.1:6200636-6213074 GCA_022063505.1 Calosoma granatense
TATATTTAATATTTATATATATTCAACAAATATTCTGTGACATAATGTAAGCATTGTTGTTGATATTGGTAAGAGATACATTGTTTATTAAATAATTTTACAGATAATCATTTGATCCTTTACAAGCATTGAAAATACTGATTCAAACCTTAAAAACTTTAATCGAAGAATATAATTGTTTACAAAGACCAGCAGTAAATCGTACGTATCCTTTATGACTTCTAAGCTTAAAATCCACAAATCTAACGAGAAACAACTAGTAGATATTCAAATAAACATCTTATTTATGCAACGAAACTAGTTAGTAATAGGATTATCTGCGTGGGAAGTGTGAAATTTAGAATTATATTGAGTAAATGCTATTGCAGGGGATTAGTCAAATAGGCTTATCTATTTTAAACTGATTAGATGTATATAACATTGAATTACTGAACTGCATATCTGCGAGAAGTGTTATTCTTCATTATTTTAGTTGTTGTTTAACAATTTGTGTGTGTTTTTAGTATAAATAAAGCTTTTGCACCGCTAATACAATGAATGTTCTCAGTTCAGAGATCATATCAGCAACTATGGAGAATTTGGATATTACAAATGAAGGTGTACAAAATGACACCTTTTGGCCCGATCCGAAGAGTGACACCGAAGATAATTAAATGGAAATCAAACAATGTCTTGTAAACATATTATTGTCAAAATTCATCGTTTCTTAAAAATTCATTGTTACCTCTCTACTGTTAATATGTATACCGATTCGTTGTAATAAATAAACCTATATAGAATATGAAGAAAACATATTTCTAGGTTGAAATGTTTTGAATTCTTTCTAATCATGAATTATATCTCATATCAAAGTTGTTCTTGAATGTTAATGTAATCTGTCTAATCTTGCAATTTTGCTATAAATGAATTTTAATATTTGACTGAACCTTTAAAATTAATTTTCTAGTTTTCTTCTTTTTACTGGCAATAAAATTCTTTTCCCAATATCTGTCAACGTATGTATTCTAAATAAATTTATGCACTTACCAGTTATGTACGGAATATCTAAATTGTTTACACCAATATTTCCTCAGACTCATTAATAAGAAAAGTAACGGAAATAATTATAATAACGATAATGGCAGACACTATTCCATATACACTGTGCTCAACGGTTTTTATTCAGCGCATGCGTATACATTTCCATTTCCGTTCAACAGTTTTGAATTTTTCTCTTCTTCTTTCACAGCAGCCATTAGCTTTCGCTGTTGTTGACATTAGAGATTTTGTATTTGCTTGTGTAAATAATCAAGATTTGTGAGTTAGTGATATAATTATTTTATTCATTTTACATTCTACAATGGATGCTACAAATGATTTACCCGAGTTTCCAAGTGATTTTGCCTACAAGTTCAGCAAGAAAATTGGAACAGGTTCATTTGGTAAAGTGTTTGAAGCAGAACATAGAATTGTTAATGCGAAAGTGGCTATAAAACAAAGCGAAAAGGATTGTCTTGAAGATTTCTGTCAGGAATTGGTTAGCTTACAAAAGCTGAGCCATCATAATATCGTAGGTTATTTCCACGTGTTCTCCACGGAAATACATTACTTCTTAGTCATGGAAATAGCTCCAGGTCGCGACCTGTACACATATGTCACAGATAATGATATAAAATTAGAAGAACATTCTTGTAGAATTGTCGGAAGACAATTAGCCTCCGCATTATGTTATATGCACAATAAACAAATTGTTCATAGAGACATTAAACTAGAGAATGTTATGTATGATGAATCTAGCATGCATGTAAAAATTATAGACTTCGGTCTTAGTGGGATTCTAGATAGTTCGAACTTGCTCACAAAGTTCTGCGGAACTGCTGGCTATATTGCACCAGAAATCTTCAGAGAGCAGCCTTATGATGGTCGAGTAGACATGTGGAGTTTAGGCATCCTGCTGTATGAATTGCTGACTGGCATATTACCAGATATAATACCTGTGAGGAAAAATATATTTAAGACTAGGGTAGCTAACAACATCGAGGAAGTTGTGAAAACACACTTGCAATTGGACAATATCAGAACTTCAAGCACACATTTTCAAAACATGTTAGCAGGTCTCTTACAACCAGATCCATCTAATAGATTAGATTCCCTTCGCTTATGCCAACATCCTTGGTTAACTGAAAATTTCACAAACCCGATACCAACATATGGTTATGAATCTTTGCCAACTGCACAGCAATTCCAGATTTACAAGCAATTAGCTGTGCTTACAAATAATACGCTTGGAGATACAGTAAATCTAGTCGAGACAACGGACAACGGACATTTCGCCGGCATGTACAGGATGTTGAGTCGGCCTGACTTAGAAAAACTCTACTTACAAAAATGTGCAAGAAAATCTGAAGAGAAAAAAGTCCTTGATGATTGTAATCATTACCCAAAGAGGCGATTAAGGCTGAATAGTGTCCAAGCTGAAATGTTGCATTAGTGATATAAACATTACGACAATGTGTGGAAACTGGTGCTTCATGTGTGTTCATCATAAATACTGTGTCTAAAGACGTATTGTAATGCGCTTAGAACAATTGTTTATGCCAGTGTGTGTGTGTGTGTGTGTGTGCCTACAGACGTATTTTAATACGAATTAACAATATGGTGTATGAGTTATCAAACTTTTTCAAGTGCCTTAGACACTGTTTCTAAAAACATACATTGTGCTCAAACCAAATGTGCCTTTTTAATGTATCCTACGTTTGTTTTGGTGTTTACCTTATAATAAGTGCTTAAAGACGTATTGTAATGCGCTATGGACACTATATGTAAATAGTCTTGTTCCAATAATTTATTTTGTATTAACTACAGCAGGAACTTCTTCCAAGAAAGATGTAAATTACTGCTTTTAAATATATACAGCTGCATCTACCACTTTTGTGATGCTGCGGCGATATCAGTGTGAGTTACCATTTCAAATACCAAAGCATTATTTCATTTTAAACACTATTATACATTCATATAAATTATGTTACAGATCTACAACAGTCTGGATCTCGTGATCTTCAGGAACCCAGTCCGTCTGCCATGGAGGAATCGTAACATACCCGTTGCGTCCAGTTTGGTTTTACTGGTCCTGAGTCTTCTGATGACTTCCTCTATGAAGAAGAAAACTAACGTTCAAATTCAACAGTAATTGTACATAAGAAAATACTTATGGGTCCGCTATCGTTCTTTACGGGTTCCTCGCCAATGTAAATAGATAAATGTAAAACATTCTCATACATTTACACTCATATACACTTCATATCCATGTCAAATACTGGTGTCAATAGAATATACCAGTTTTTCCTCGCTACTCAGCTCTTCTCTTCGTTCTCCTTGGACAGCTTGGATCTTCTTAATTCTTCCGTCGTGCCTTAATCCTGTGCATGTACTCTCTGTGTGTCAGGTCTCTTTGGTGACTTCTCGCACACCGACTACTTAAGCCGTCGAGGAAGCTTCATGGTTCATCACTGTATCTGAGGCTACATGCTATAGTAATATCATGATCGTTTATCTGTAAGTATAATCACTGCTTCTACTTACATGATCTGTCCTGGAAGTAGCTGTTCTATGTGTACTTTTTATTTAACTTCATTTGATCTTCCAGATCACATCGCCGGTACTTACCACTGAAAATCGTTCGCTCTGGGCACGATTACTTACTGAATCCTTTAGTGCAACACAAACTCCATTACTCTAAACAGATGCTAATAGACGCAAGGACGAATGCAGTAACGTTTATCAACCAATACACTGATGTTTCGGCTGCATGTCCCACAACCACAGGTATCATCTCTTCCTTTCTTCAAACAAACAATAAATCACCCGGCCGCTTTGGACGGATCTTAACACTGCCATACCTGTTGTAACAATTATATAGTGCCGATTATGGTGTGTTTGAAGAATAGACTATGGGCGGAGCAACACAGCAGGCTATTATTAGAGGATTAACCCAAACTTTCTCAGGTATAAAAAGCTTCAAATAACACAAATGTATTGAGATATTTGTATTGTTGTTTAATTATATAAATACTTCTTTTATTTTCAGCTAAGAGCATTAACTATTACTACTCCTATTATTGGTAAATGGCCTTCCCTGGTGTGAAGAGTTCCAGCCCAGTTATTAGGAAGCCAAGTCGATTCACTATAACTTGAAACTACACCAACTGTGCGGCTCAATGTATGCCGTTGCTTGTTATTCGTTGTTGGAAGTACGGCCTAATGACGTCCAGCTTATACCACAACTTACCGACTCCTGCAGTGCCGATCTAGAACCGTCAGCAGCTTCAAGGATCACACATGGCCGTAAAACTCACGGCGTATAACACAACAATATCACACGCACGTCCGTACACGCTGCAGTCCAGGCTGATACTGTTGTTTACCGATGGCATTACACCATGCTTACATTAATCTGGAATTACTGAAATAATTGTATTGCCCAAACACACTTATATTTAATAACCCAGCATGTTAAATACACAGAAAAATAAATCTTATTTCGCTTTATTAATTGTTAATAGACATGTTGAATTTTGCATAGTTACAAAACATATATGTATATTCTTACATTTATTCAGTCTATACATAATTTATCAAGGAATACTGTTGTTTATTTCTGTGCTATGTATTTAAATTATTGTCACAGTACTGGTTTATAATATTCAATGTTTATTTGTAATTTTCTGTAGTTACAAACTGTATCTACATATTTAAATCTTAAGTTGCTAGTACAAGATAATTTTAGTTAAAAAATGCTATTGTATAATATAAATGAATTAAATGTTATATGGCAAGAAAATCTATGTAGATACAATAGAGTATGATGTGATTATTTTCATTCTGATGGCTTGTGTTTGGGGGGTTTCCTGCCCTCCTTAGCTCGTCATTCATTACTACCTCCTGTAATTATTACAATTATAAATATATATATTCAATAATAGTACTAGACATGCATGTTATTAATAAAGATGTGTTCAGAGTTTCAAGACAAAGATTTGTATTTGAATTATTAACAACTTGTATATAATGTATATAATGAATCATTTAGCAAGCAAGTAAATTGACGTTAGCAAGTTCTAAATACCGTAATAAATCTCATAGCATTATGTTGCCGTCTCGTTAGCGATGTCCCCTCCCGCTGAAACAATAAGAATGAACAATGAAGTACGATTGATTGAAAGGGCATATGTATTTCCCTTATTACCTGTTCAGCGCGTTCTCGGGATCTTCCAAAATTGGGATCCACATATAGTTCTGGTGGTGAATCAGGCGGCACCTGAAAGTATAATGTTGTGAAACAAAACATTCACAAGTGTATTCAGGCAATAGATATTAGAATTATTTCCAGGTAAACTTACGACAAGAACCAGGAGGCCTGGAGCTAACTGTTCGTTACTGTCAGTGCCGGCAGATGCTTCCTGAGGAGGTGCATCACTAGGTTGGTTATTGTCTGGCTGACATTGTTCAGCTGCATTTTCCTGGTCTGGATTCATTTCTGCTTTAATCCGTGGATGATCTGCAACATAAATGTGATACATAACAATTACATTGCATGAATATTATTAGAAGGAATTAGTCAAATAGCTGCTGATAAAGTTCTGATTTGATGTATACATCTTATTCTGTATTATTTTAGTTGTTCTTTAACAATTCATGTGTGTTTCCAGTTGAAACAAGATTTGTAACACAGATATAACTCATTTAGACAGTGACTGTTATCATTTCAGACATCAATTCTGCATTGATACGTGAATATCATGTTAGAAGCTATGCCGAATTTGGTTGTAACAAGTATCTGCATCAAACAATGTCTTAGAAATAACACTACACGTGTTGAAATCAACGTACTCTTTTTAAATAAATATATACAGAAAATAAGGAAATTGTACTTTGTTTGAAAATATATTTCTAAGTAGATATTTCATGGAGTCTTTCAAATCATTAATTAAATCTCTCATATGAAAGTTGTTCTTTAATGTTGGTTTGTATGTAATATTCTCCAGAATTATACAGTTAATTAGAATATATTAAGACTTTACTTACATACAGCCAATTCTTTCAAAATGGTGGTAATTCGATTCCAAAAGACTATGACACTCTCTGAACCTAACCAAAATATCAATATTAAAAAATCTATTTTGATCTTTGATCGTAGTTCTACAAAAATCCCGTACGTTTTCTAGTTATCGTCTTTAATATTTATTAGTATGTACTCTAAATAAATATGTCTACTTACCAATAATGCACAGAATATCTAAACTATTATTTCCTTACTTCACTGCCACACAAACTAATAATATACATTACATTTAGCGGAAGCAGTAATGTCAAACCCCATTCCTGATTTCCTACGCATAATAATTTTTTCTATAAGTTTTTTATTAAGCGCATGCGTATTATATTTTTATTTCCGCGCAAAAATTTTAAATTTTCACGTTACCATGACAAAGGTTGTTTTTCATTGTTCAAACGTTTGTGTATTTGAACGCGTAAATGATGACAGTTCTGTGTGATTAGTTCATTTTCACTGATAGTAATCATGGAATTTATAAATGAAATTATACCAGGGCAAAATAATGACGACTATATCATTTTAAAGACACTGGGCGAAGGTGCGTATGGTATTGTGTTTGACGCAGTGCACCGATATCTCAATATCAGAGTGGCTATCAAGATGATCAAGAGAGAAAATTTGTCGAAATTCAAGAAGGAGTTATTCAGTTTAAAAACATTAAAACATCCAAATATAATAAGCCTAATTGATTTATTTTCTTCGGGATCGTCGTACTACATAGTGATGGACTTGGCTGCAGGATGCGACCTTCACACGTACATGACAAGTCGGAATATCAAACTAGGAGAGAATACTTGTAGAATTATTGGAAGACAACTAGCCTCTGCATTATGCTATATGCACGGAGAAAGAATAGCGCACAGAGACATCAAGCCAGATAACATTATGGTATTCAGTGTGAATATGAAAGTGAAAATAGTTGACTTTGGTCTGAGTGGTCATGTGGAAGATGGGAAACCTCTAACCTCATATTGTGGTACTCAAGCTTACATTGCACCGGAAATATTTAGAAATGAACCATATGGTGTACGAGTAGACATGTGGAGCCTCGGAATCACGTTTTACGAGATTTTAACTGGAGTAGTACCACAATTTATGCTGAAGTATAATAGAAAATCTAATGAAGATATTGAAGAAATTGTGAAAATACATCTTTTATCAGAAGACATTAGAAACTGCAGCGTACATTTGCAGAATATGATGCTCAGTCTTTTACAACCGGATCCAGCTAAACGAATAGATTCCTTGCGATTATGCCAACATCCTTGGTTAACTGAAAGTTTCAAAAAGCCTATTGCAACATACGGTTTTGAAACATTACATCCTATGAAAGAGTACCAGATTTATAGGAAACTGGCTTTAATCACAGACAAGACAATCAGTCAAACGGAAAATATCGTCAAGACACACACATTCGGTATAGTTCCCGCAATGTACAGGGTGTTGACTCGACTTGAATTAGAAAAACTCTACATTCAGAAGCGTGATAAAGAACCTGGAGAGAAGAGATCGGTTGATGATTGTAGTGATTACTCGAAAAAGCGATTAAGAATGAAAAGTGTCGAACCTGAAATGTTGTGCTAGTCATATAAACATTACAACTCAAGACAATGTGCAAGAACTAGCGTGAATTCATTCAGTGTTTCGCGGGTTTTAATTCTAAATACGGTGACTAAAGACGTATTGCAATGCGCTTAGAATAATTATGTATCCTATTATCGTATTATTCCTATCTGCGCGGGACGCGAAACTTTTGTACTTGTAAACCTTGGATACTGTTCCTAAGGTCCGTTATTTTGTGCTTAGGATAATTCAGTGACACTGTAGACACTGTACCTAGAAGGCTTTATTGTTCCAATAGCTCATTTTGTGTTAACTGCGCCAGACATTTTTTTAGAGAAAGTTTAAATTACTGCCTTGGAACATATTTTCCTGCTAATGTGTTATAACTCTTTTTCTGCTTCTACCATTTCTTGTTGTGCCAGATTTGTGATGTTTCTCGAAGTTGCTTCAAGGATTTGGATGGACTGGGATCATTTTGGAATTCGAATACTGTGCAGTACATGTAAGTAAAATGACCAATTTATTTGTAAATAGAATTGAAATCTTTCAAATCATAGCAGATACGGACATTATTATATGATTGACAACCAAACGTTTTAATATTTTGAAGCATTGATGGATATATAAAGAACGTCAAATCAAAAATTGAGTGATAAATCCAAAATTGATGTATCTGAATTTGTCATAAGTTAACATTGGATTCTAGATCGAACAAGGTAATCATCTCAAAGGCATATTATATTAATTATCATGATGAGAAATCCTAATTCATAGTTTCTTGAAAATCTTCAACAGAAGACTCGTGAAATTATTGCATAAAATAACTTAAAAATTTCAATGAAGGTTGACTAGGATTAACAACATGTGTTGACCAAAAACATTAATAATGCAGGACTAGCAGACTGTTAGCTACAAATATATTAAGAAGATTTGTCTGCTACCTGTACAGTTCAGAAACAGTCCTTATTACAAGATGTAATATGATATTCCAGGATATTGGTATAAATCTTCGTATAATATACAGGTCGATTCATAATGAGTGTGCCAAACGCAAATAATAGATTCTACACATAAAAATATTGAGAAAAATTCGTTTGGCACATTCATTATTAATCACCCTGTATAAATGGGGTTGTTGGAATGTTGAATTCGCAAAATCGTAAGTATTAAGTGCTCTGTAGTACCTTAGTACATGTTGAACATGTGTGAAAGACGGGTTGCGGTACTACCAATGTGAGTTATCGTGAAATATTTCAATTGAAACACTATTATACATGTATATAACACACATTATTTTACAGATCTTTACAAAATTTGATACTGGATCTTCTAATGACTTCATAGAACAAAACTCAGTCATTTCAGATGCCATATAAGAAAACAGATACGTACCCATTGTTGTTCCCTACGTAATAAATAATAATTTGCATGATGATAACATATGATAAAGAAAATTTTCATGATTTTCTCAATTTTAAACTTGTATCGTGTTTTAAAATTGCTAAGACCAATATCAATAACACAATAATTTGATATGGCATTGTCTGACCATAAGTCAAGAAGTTTCAGGCATGTCTGTGTTGTATGAATTTCAGTTTAATACATTTTTTATTACTAGGTTTAAAATCTGAAATGAATTCGAGTGGAGGTGAGACCCGTATCAAGTAGCAAGAACATATTAGGTTCCAAGGATTTTTCTAAAAAGCAGTCAATATAACCTAGAAGCTGATAAACATATTGAGTTGACAGGATGAATTATAATTTCTTTGTATCTGCAATTAAACTCGTTGAGACAAGTTATTTGCTCTAATTCTTCATCATTTTATGACAGTTGTAAGGTGAGTTGCTGAGATATGATGGTGAATTATCCTTTAATATCACAAGGTAAACACTAAAGTAATATTTAAATTCCTTTTAAGAACGTACAAGACTTAATGAATTTTTATAACAGTCATTATAACCCTAGAATTGGTAAACAACATATTTCGCCGTAGGGAAAAATTACATGAACAGCTTCTTCGATTTCATAGTTAAAGTCATTGAGATATAACATCGATTTTGTACTACAAATTCCAAAAATTTGTTTTCAGGAGCAAGGTTGTATTTAAACGTGCGAACAGTTCCCAATGTCCAGTTACCACTTCTCTGCCTGTATACCGCGGTTGTAAGATGAGTTGCGGAAATATAACGGTGAGTTACCATTTCTTACAGCAAATTAATATTTAAATATTATACATAGTGATAAGATGTTTTATATTTAGTTTTCAGTAATCACACGTCTTCTAAGCTTTAAACATCATAGGCATTAGAATAAGAATGCAGTAAAAATCTAGCTAGCTGTAAATGTTGTGCTATATTCACACTGAAATTGTCATTATCTCAACAAACTTATATCTGATCGACAGATTGATGCTACATTATTAATCTATGGCCCAAAAAAGTAGAATTTCGTTATGGAGCTTCTTAGTTCCATATCTCATGCTGGCAACAATATTCTGCTGATATATCTTTGAAGAAGAGCACCATGAGATATGTGTAAGCCCTGCCACCACGTCAAGGTCTTGCTCCACACAGGCAGGGACCCTATCCCCACTCTAATGATCGCATATGGAATTTGAATTGATGGGTAATATTTATTTAATGTGATTGCTAAGATCTGTGTTTTTTATTGAAACTAACGACAAATATTGCATCAAACTAACTGACAATGTGCACTGAAAAACTGAACTAAAAGAATACCTCTTAGATCTTTTCTTGAATGAGTCAGGTGGCTTTGGTTGTACTCTGAATGAACCACAACGTGAGCCCACAAACCACGCACTAGGGTGAGAGGATGAGAGCCCCAGGTGGTGGCCCCCTGGCGCTCTTCAGCCACAACAGCATCCTCAGCCGGGAAATTGAGCATGGAGTTACGGAGAGGAGGCTATATAAGACGCATCACTTCCCTTGGACCCCATATAAATACAGGATAAATAATAATAGTTGTATTATTTATTCAAAATATTTACTTAAATAATGAGATTTTAAAATTACTTACGGTTATCAGTTCGAGATTCAAATGTATTTTGTATTATTTATTCAAAAAATTAACTTAAATAATGAAATTTGAAATATACTTACTGTTATCACTCCGAGATCCAGATATATTGTAAATCCACATACGATCATTGTCACTAAATACACTGCAATTTAATTATTACACACTGTATTATTATTATGATATTAGGTTATTATTAAGAAATAAACGTAACATACTAGTTGATCGATAATCGATACGCACACAACACAGGTTCAGCGTGAACTGAAGGCAACTCGTTGACGCATGTCAAGTAAGACAGAGCTATGCAACTGGTATGAGCGTGTGACGCAGACAGAGTAATCAACTCTACTGCCCCGCCAATCGCTTATATACGGAAATATCAAGAATTGAACAGAAATACAGCAACAATCTGCGGTATATTTTAAACCGATATGTATGTATATAAGTGCTTCAACTTACGAAATTCATTCATTTAACGAACGCCAAACTCCACAATACGAACACTAGAGCTTATAAGTTGAATTTTTGAAAATTAATTAGTTATAAGAGATTTAATAATGCAACCAGCAATACATACGTGTATTACATGTGGCAAACGTACATAAGAATTAATTATATTATATTTATATGTCATTTTGTTTATAATTAAGGAATATAGGAGGCACACATATCAGGCGTGTATTCTGTTTACGTGTGCAATCATATGATACAGTACTCTTTAAAATACCGAGTGTGTCTGTTGTAAATCTATAACTATACCTCATATGCACAAAATATACGTATGTGTACTATCACAAAAATCACTACTGTTATCAGTAACCATTGGGGAAATAAAATACTAAATTTACGCCCAAAAAATTCCCGGAGCCACAATTTCAACCTTCTACTACAAATAGGTAAAAAGTTGAAAATTTTTTTCCTGGTGGCAGAATAATAAATATCACCGGTCTTGACCTTAATAACCAACAAAAATTTTGAAAATGAAGTTTTTATTACTGGATCTAGAGGGTTGAAACTTTGCATTTAGGGTAAATCGGGCAATCTTTCTTCAAAACTATATATGAAATACAGAAACTGTGATTATTTATCAATCACTAAAAGCTCTTTACAAATTGGGCTAATACGAATCTGTACTGTTGACAGCAGCAGTGCCATCTCAACGTGATCTTGTTAAACGAGATAAACCTGTTGAATGTCAGTGACAGCTGACGGCTAAAAGTTAAGTGCTAAATTTTCAATTTGAAAATACGTCAGATTGCAACAGTTCTTTACAGAAATAAATTTACTCAGTTATTGATTCATAGTTATAATGAATCCTCCGAAAAAAATTAAAATTTCTCACAGTGAATCACTAAAAAAAATATCAACCTCTTTCAGTAAGTATTACAAATAAATATATGAAAAATATCAGTTACTTTGTTGTTATTTTTATTATAGAAAACTTGCCAATTGATAAAATATGCGAGAACCACGATTCGATGTTACGAAGTAATACAGACGTTTCGAATTATATTCGTAACGTTGAAACCTTCATGAAGAAACTTCAACTAAACACGATACGTCTCAATGATACGGCATACATGTAAAAGACTTGCAGAAGCTTATCAAAAACAATATGTAACTACTTAATATTAGAATAGTATCATGTATTTTTATATGTACTGTGTTAATTTAAACTCTAGTAGAATATAATTAGATTACCAACAAATATGGAATATATTCAATTATTATTTTTTATTTA
>JAGJTL010000016.1:6217097-6228607 GCA_022063505.1 Calosoma granatense
CTATTTTTTGTGATATAACCATATGTGATATGCATAATTTTAAATAAATACCTGCTTATTTACTTACGATATATTTGTTGCAACTAATTACTGATATTTCTTGTTACGTGACATAATCATCTATCTAACAATGTTCTATTTATGATTGGATTGTCCAGAGGATTTCAGGTGTGTATGCAAGACCAATAATTAGTGTACCTATATACCTAAATGAATGAGTTTTACTTCATTTGTTATTTACTTTGTCCGTTCTAATGCCTATTGCCACAATTATCTGACTAGATATAGCAGAAACTAGGCAACATATTTGTGTACATTTTCCGTAAATAAATTGAATTACTCAAATTACATACCGGACTGTCCTGCTATTTAACCCATATGCATTCAAATGATATAAGTTAATAAACGTCCTTTGTGTTCAAATTATTGTCACAAACATGTTATGTACAGGACGCATTTTAGTAGTTTCAAACTGACTCCAACTAATGTACAAGGGAGTCGTATGTGTTAAACAAAATAATAGCAACAAAATGTTATAATTACTTGTGTGTTAACTGTTTATACTTTACTTTCGGGTCCTACCGCTAGATGCTGAAATGAAGTGCGTATATTAGCGAGAAGTAAGCCGCACAAATGTCCGTAGTTCTTGTTGTACCATTCGGGATGTCTCCCCCTAAATAAATAAACGATTATTTAACCTCTAAATGTTCAATGTCATATGTGAACTGTCATATTTACATTGTGTCCACGCGGGAGAGATGCATAACACGCGATTTTCCTGACCCACATGGCTCAATTAGATATCTAGAAGCGAGCACAATACCACGAACAGAATTCGGTAGCAACAGTTCAGCATCTGCATGGTTTATCGAAGTTTCAACAATGACACAAGCACCTCGAGCTAAATCCATACGCCAAGTTCTGTATGAAAATGATCAAACCTAATCAATTGTCATACAAAAAGCATACAATCTTGTTCCAGTATAACTATACAATACCTTCAGCTTTGGAAATATAGTTTAAGATACATTGTAACATCCATTTTGTACCCGTTCAAGTTACAACAATAGATTAGTTCATTACTTACCGTAATACACAATAATCTCGGGCTGCCATTGGATGCATACTTTCGCATGCGTACTGAAATATTTCGCTTTGTTCATCAAGCGTATCGACAAGTCGCACTTTCGTTACACTAGGATCCCAGATATGTCGCTCGCGAAGCACCCGACGTAGTACTTCCCGCGGGGGCGCTTCTACTTCCGTTGCAACGCGCCACAGACGTAAGGGATGACCGTCACCAACTTTCTTGTACGCTAAATCCACTTCAGCGCTAGTACTAGATGACAAATTCACCCAGCCTCTGTTTCTGTATTAAGATACCTGCTCTACGAACAGTTTTACAGCAACTACTATCATACAAACACTTACTTTTCCTTTGATTCTTTCAGTAACGCGTTCTGACATTCGCTCAGGTAGCCTCGCCAGTTTTGGTGTTGATCCGTGCCTAACTCGGATAAGGTGACAGGTTTACTTTCGTCCATATCGGTGAAGTTACACTGTGTCAACATGTCGTTAGGTATCTAGGATAAAACAAAGACATGACACAATCATACAATACATACTCTAACCTCCAATTTTCATTATTCAAGCAACAACTAACGAACTGTTAAAGAAAGAATGGAACAGTTTAGACAGGTTATGTATTAGAAATTACCTTAAACAATGAATAATAATTCTTGATCAAAAACAGCAAACATTCATGCGCAGCTTTGTTCTGTGAAAACTCCTTTGTGTCAGGAATACTGGCTAGTTTGCGCCTGCGCGGTGTAACATTACTGCCATTGAACAACGACTGATTTTGCGGGAAATAGAACAAGGAAGGAGCAAAACACAGAGCTAAATTACTAGCGGTCATCTGATTGATCGCTGAATGTTTCGCTATGTGATGTAAGAAATCCAATAATGTTTGTAACACTTCACAGTGTTCATTTGGCATTAGCAAGAGTACATATGACACAGCTTCTGCTCTTGATTCGATAGGTACATCTGAAACAGCAGAGACATTTTTTTGGAAATACAGAAAAAGAATTCTAAATAATACAAGACATTTAAAGAATGTTGTGATAAAAGTTCAAGTAGATATTTATCTAGTCCAAGACTGTGTGCATGACAGAAAAATTAAGGAGACTATAAATTCATATGCCGAGTTTTAATTTAAACCTTTAATTAAAATCAACAATACTGAAGCGGAACTATGTTGTTTATCTGTTAAATAACATGAATGTTACTGGAAAGATTCAATACGGTTCGTTTTAATTTGAACCTCGTTCTACAAAACAGGTACTAATGTATTTTGTTAAATAATCTTACACTGAAATATCAATATGAGAGTTTCTGATAATTTTGTCGTTAACAAAGTTTCTGGTAACTCCCTGAAATACTGTTTGACCACATCCGCTACATCGTACGCTTGTTGTTCATCATAACTGACGTGTTTCGTGTTGGTTTCAAGCAATTCTTTTAGCTTCTGTATACGAGAACGTACACCAGACTTCCTAAACAAGCCTACTTGATCGTAAGCATGTTGTTTAAGCCAGCGTAAAGCGACCTGTATGCTTATAGGCAAAGGTTGTCCAGTTCGTTGCAGACATACAGACAGCGGTATTTCGAAAACTGTTTTATCTGGAAATAATTTATGTAAATGATTCGTTGAGCTCAGATATTTATTCCGGAAATAAACACCTTTGTAATCGGGTGATTTGACTTTTCGTATAAATTTCGGCAGTTCCCAATTCCAACCGGTTTTATGTGTAGGACAATGTTTCTCTATCAAAGCTGTTAATTTCAGTAGGGAAAGTTTTCGAAGCACTTGCAACTGGCCAGTTGTTAAACAATTCATTGTACTGCCTTCAGAGAAAGGGCATATGCTGGAGCCTCTTTGTAAACTATGCCAGGATACTCTGAAATAAATGTACGCAAGTAAGCGTTTTCAGTTCTTTTCAAGTTTCGACTGGAATATATCACACATACCTCGACTGTTTGCATAATTCTGCTTCCTCTGTGTCACTATCATAGTCCGATGAATCTACAATTACTTTCTCCGGTTCATCCATAGATTGATACGCACGTTCCTGATTAAATCTATCGGTTCGAATATTGCTGAATTTCTTGAAATATTGTTTAGATTCACAAGGCATGTGATCGGTTGGATCTTTAGTTCTAGCAAGACTTATTGAACCATGCCTGTTGTTCATCTGTACATTATCTATGTGTGTATCTGTGTTTGGAATGAGTGGAGCTGATACTGAAGACTTTCTACTGCTCGTATCCAGAGTACTGGGCACGGGCAGATATTTAGGAGAATGTGAATGATATTCAAAGGTATTATCAGTGGATAAAGGTGAACTGGTTATGTCTACACAATTTAAATCTTTTATTTTCTGTTGCATATTGAGTAAATCTGTTACATGAGGTCCGCTTATGACGATACCATCTCGGTGCTGGCGTTTTCGACGTCGTGATTTTAATGATTCTACCCTTCTAAGAAATGCCTTAGCACCGTCACGTATTTTTCCACTACCGGTCTTGTTTAAACTCATGTTTTCTAATTTATCTGACGGTTCTATTTGTCTACTAGTGCAAACAGTATTTGTTGGAATGGTGCTAACATCTTTTTGTATTTGTTTAAAATTTTCTGTAATAAATTACTTATTTTTAATACAACTAAGACTCAAATATTACTTGTATATGGACATAACTTGTGTTTAGTTTGAACTGATAGTGAGGTTAGGGCCTTACCAATGGATGATGTGATGTTTTCAAGTGGTTGTAATGGTTCAGTATCTCTACATCGTGACCATCTACGCTGATCATGTTGGAATATCCAATTCTCACTTAATGCACACTGATTTTCATCTGCATCTGAATCATCCATCTGAAAATTCATATTACATCTTCGTTTGCCAAGTGAATTCGTGTAGAAATGATCGCAGTACCTGATTTGTTCGCCAAGGATCCACTTTGACATTAGCACATTTATTCAAAGTATCCAATCGACGAACCAATGATTGCCATGAATCCAGATCAAGAAACGGATGATCTTTTTGCACTGAATTCAGATCAACTGGAAACTGATGATCTAACAAATAATATTACATGATAATGTTATCAGATATAGGTATGAGATGTGAATAGATCTAACCTTCATACATTTGGGCGTATTGCGGAAATCCGGCAGCTCTCAACCATTTACACGCTTCTGATGCTTGAATTTCTACAATAATTTACTCAAACTATACAAACATTTACATATCAATTGTAGAATTCAAAAAGTAAAATTCTTCTGTATTAAAACAGGCAAATGTGTCCAAAAGAAAATATTCAAAAAAAGGACCTACAGAATTGTATATAATCATATTGAAAAGAAAACTTCATAATATGCTAAGAGGAAAGTTGATAAAATAAAAACAATAAATTGAAAACCCGTTATCCATTTTCACAAACCTGCAAGTCTGTGCTTCCGTAATCGGTGCCATAAATATTCGGCCTTTCTGATTGGCCATTTATCAACTTTCACGCTAAAACTACGGAAAAATCTATAATCCCTAGTGTTCTCGGACATGACTGTACTTGCAATAATGTACTAGATGTTAACACGTACTCACCAGCTAGGTGTCTGTCTGACTGTGAGCGCGGCTGCTTCGATACCTGCAAACACATCGATTTTCTACTATCAATGGAAAAAAGTTCAATTCAACCGATTAATACATAAATGAATGATCAAAGGATTTTATATCAAATTTAATGAAACATGTTTTCACACATGACCTAACCTTATAGCACTTGGATTAATCCATCAATGCACACACACACACACACATACATACACTGCGGACAGTGTTACGAACACATGTACATGATATAAATACACACCTTGGTGACATGTCTATACAGGTGTTCCGATGAGTTATTTAATTTCTTGAGAACTGGTGCAGAGGAAGATTTGTTGACAAGGTCGGGAATTAGAATATGCGATACATAATCGTACGATAATGATGTATCCGGTTCATTTAGACTTTGTGGTAATGATGAGGCACTTAGATTTTTCAACGGATCATCCAGTCTGTTATTGATGTTTTCCATCCATTCTGCTTGTTGATCAAACTGACTACCTTCACAATTTGAGTGTAACCGTTGTCGTTGTTGAAATTTGACATCATGACGCAGAACCCAGACAGGTCTTTCAGTATTCACACAACTACTTGATCCGTAACATTGCATTAATTCGAAGTTATGTTTCATAGCGTTCAGATCAGCTCCTGTATTACGACAATACATTCGTATTACATTTTTTTCTATTAAATATTAATTTAGTATAACAAGATTTATTTAGATTAACGATGTACAATTAAAGAACGTTTCGATTATGAAAAATACATTAAATGTAATCACTATTTATGTAGCCCGATAAATAAATAAATGATGATCTATGAAGGCTGCTGTAACTTACGTTTCTTTAATGCTCGGATTTGTGATTGTCGCAGTCTTGACAGTTCAGAATCAGAACTAATAATGTCGATATTACCATCGGGTCTAGAGATGCTATCTACTAAAATATCGTCTCCTTGTTCAAAACTCGAACTGGAACTGTGTAAAGCAAAGGAGGATGAACAATCTGATATCAATCCGGGACTAGAACTTTGCGACATTGTCGGGGAAGTTTGCGTGGCGATGTGAACACCGCTACCATAATCGTTTACCGGTATCTCGATGGAATCATGTAACGACTGATCGAATAACAAGGAGTCGGATGAACGATACTCGCATTCAGACAGTTGTTGACATACATCTTTCTCTGACTTTTTACCAATGCCATTCTCAGTCTCCAAAAAAGTCTGATCGAAAACCTTACCGATTTCTTCCTGTGAAACAAACGTATGCTTTGTGTAATATTATAATTGTTTTTCCTCAAACGTAATAGATACATATTTTGACTATTTCTAAGAAATGTATTTATAATTTGAATGGAATAAAGATGTATCTGTATACATATTTGAATATGTATGTATGAAATAAATTTCTTGTACATTAAAACAACACTTTTAAAACAAAATACGAATAGATTATGAAACAATTTCAAAGAAAAAACCGCATAGTGAAACATTATATGTTACATACATGTTATTCATGACATAATAACATAATAATTATACTCATACAAGATGAAATGCGTGGAAATGAGTGATGTGCTAAGAGAATACAATGAGACATGAATGTCGGAAGTACCTCCTACTTTATCCGCCGCATTCTCATATTACTACATGTGTGTTCTTAGACCCCATGCATTCAGTAATAACGAAATAGATACTAATTAATGTACAAGGCAATTGTAATGATGCAATATCCATGTGTGCGTGTGTGTGTGTGTCTAAAATGCATTTACGTTTTAATTACAAGTAGCTAATGTCACCAATGCTAATAGAGTGACTGTTGTCATACATTCAAATGCAGATATATAGCGTTAAAATATAACTAAAGGTCACAATGTCTCCCACACGTGTAGTACTATAGATACCAGCATCATTTCCCACAGTTGCGATGATGACATCATTTACACCATCTGTTAAAAGTGTATCCGTGATCTTCTCACTTACACCAGTGAGACAACATGTCTTCATAAATAATATACATTCAGTAATAAAATATTCTAGTCATTAAAGAATTTTCGGCGCAAATTTTATCCTCTCCAAAAACTAGACCAACTCGATAATTTACAATTGTTTGATATTTGATATTGATAATAGATATACTAAATCAACTATATAACAAATTTATATATTTGTAAAAAAAATAACAATTATAATATATGTATTAAACTATTTTATAAAAATAGTTTTATGTTATTAACTGTATCCGCCCATGCATAATCATTCTCGTATCATAGAAAATAAATTGTTTACATTTTCAAAGTATATTTTCAAATACCACTCCTCAGTATCAACTATTCGATTAGTCTGAAATATTCAAGCGATGAGTTATTCAAGCTCACGTCAGACAATTTAGCCATGAAATACCCAAAGTTTTTTTGACATGTCAATAAAAAATGATATTTACGTTTGAGGAAAATAATGAGGAATATGAAGCATCAGGTAGTTGTTACAAGTTTCATTCATTATTTTAATAATAGTGTTGATAATAATGATAATGACCTAGATCACTTACATTTACTTTCTCCAAAAACTGTTCGAGCTCAAGGTAAGGATCCGATCTGACTACACAGCGGTGTGCCTGGTTCATGGTTGACTTTTGTACGACGCTTGTCGTCATGGACGTCGGTCAGTCTCGCACAGGATCAGACTTAACAGCCATGTTCTGATTATCATCTCTTCCTTTCAGAATTTCAGAATCTAATGTCACACATGACAGTCAATGTAATCATATCTGTTAATCACTATTGGCAATCAAAGTATTTCCAATTAAATGTTGCAAACACACAAGATAACTCTATTCAAACAACAACAACAGAAATACACGAAAACTATCAGCAAAACTCAGATAAAATACTCCACAGGCAGACAGTATTAATAACCCTGTATACAAGAACAACATATATGAATAAAAATTGAACTTTAGTACTTTAGCAAAGCAATTAATTAGTGACATGTGAAAAAACTATGCGCTCACACGCATTCCCACATTTATTTATAATTTATTTTTTTAGCTGCACAACAAAAATTGACGTTCGTTACATCAATCACTACTTCAAATTCTTATTGACATATTCAAAAGAGGTTATCTACGATGCAAATTTCAAAAACATGTAACGAATATTTGTCTACAAGTCGTTGGGAAGTTTTTGAAATACTTTATTAATAATATATGATTAAACAGATAAAAATAACTTATAAACAACTTATGACGCGTAGTCCCTAACCATACATCATACCTATAGTCAAATCAAAACAGACACCCTTCACGTTAAACAGATCATTGAACAATTTCAATAACACACTGTATTTAATCTATACAACTGGTTGTTGCACCACATTGATACACTCACCATATGACACATATAACAATTGTGCATTACAAATGAATTAACAGAATTCAGTGGCGTGCCACACTTCCGCCTGTAGTAGAAAAAAATATATTTACTCAATATTTACATACAGACGATTCTCACACAATTACAAATAATAAATATCACATTACCAGCTTTTATAGTCATCATACTGGTCTTTAAATTCTTACAAATATTGTTTACTTATATTTTAACTGTCAAATTATTATGCACGGCAATGATTTGGATAATTGAAGTGCGCGTATTTCAAATAGCACGACCTCCCAAAGAGGCAAATACACAATAAACAAGGATATACAAATTTGAATAAATTTAGAAATTACTACGTTTTAAAACTCGATTATAGTGACGCGATAAATGTATATTAAAAGTTAGTTTGCAAAAAGTAGCATTCAGGTATCTAGACAAATATTTATCTTGAAATTATTAGCAAGATAATTGCGGTTATTGCTGTCATAGATAAGATAAATAAAATTTAAATATCTCCCGCCTTACTAGTATAGGAAAAAACAGTTACCAGAGCCGGATTTAAAACTAACATACGATTTTCGGGCTTCAGATAAACTGGATTATGTTGTATTTAATTCAAATATAAATTTGTGTGATATGTTACTTGTGCATTATATGAAGTATACAATAGAATTCGTAGAAAAACATTGTAAATAATAATACTATAGAGTGCATTATTTGTATTATTTAATGTCATGTAATATTTTTAATTAATCAAATCGAACATATCATTCACTTATATAATTATTTTTCTTATCGGTTTGTATTTTATGAACTTACATAAAATAAACTCAGATTGTTATAAAATACGTCATTATACAAAATTAGAAAAAAAATCATAAAACTTACCTTATGTAATTCACGATTACTATATATATTTTGTTTGTTATTTAACTACCTGTTCAGTCACAAATATAACGCTGCACACCGTTAAAAGAATATTCAGCCAATTACATGATTTTCTAATACAGAATGATTCACATGAAATTTTTATAATATATTTCATAACACACACAACACTCTAGAGGAGAATGGCTCAAATAAATAAAATACAGATTTTATACTTAAGACAGCATTATGTTACGAAATATATGACAACATTTCATATTAACCATTACTTGTAGAACTGAATAAAAATAATGGAATACAACTGTTTTACTTACTAATTGAATATACATAGTTTATATTTTTTTTAAGAATATATTTCATATAATCATAATCTATAAAAAGTTATATTTTAAATTCCAAAATACACTAATATAATTTTTGAAAATGGCAGTGTAATAATTTATAAAATAACGGAGTGATATTTTTAAACGATGCGTAAAAAATATGATTTATACTACTTGTAAAATTTACTAACTTATGTCACAGCACCATTTTCACACGATTTTTTTATTTTTCTATAATAATTCTTTCACATAATATTATTAGATAGTAGAAATTAGATGCCAGTTTTCACACTAGGTACAGTGCATTGTGTTGGTGATGGGGGCGGGTGTGTGTGTGTGTGTGTGTGGCAGAGCAGGGGTGGGGGAAGACTGTAAGACATATTAACATGAAGAAATGAACTCTCTATAATGTATCTAGCTGCTTGTAATTGACATCTGTATTTTCGTCAAATACTCCGTTATTATATTTATAAAACATATAGTTTTGTGCGATACCACAGTTCTCTAGTTACATCGGAGGGGTATTTAATAAAAAATATATCTCTGTATATATTTCTTATATAGACTGGTCTAGTTTCAGTATGTAAATATAATTTTATTATCACTATATTTTGCACAAAACTTGCTAACGTTATATCTTTGTAATAACAACGGAATTATTGCGAGAATAGACGAAGCTTAAATCGGTGTACAACATCCCGAGTCACTGTTGCGCAACATGTAATTATGGAATGATATTAATGTTTCCCTATATTTACATTACAGGGAAATTTGTTCAGAAAAATACAACAATTTGATCCTAATACTGTTCATACTATGCATCTGGAAAACAAAGAAACAAGTCTTTTTTTACTTTTCAGCCGATGATATTTGTTACTTTTGCGTCAATTAAATACTAATAATAAATGTCCATAATACTTTTATTTCATGTCTACACAATAGAATCGTCTAATAATATGTTTAAATCATATTCTTGTTGTCGAGATGCAATTCAGTCAAACATCAAGCTACCTATGTACGGTTGTTCCCCGTGTATTGAGCAGCCATTATAACTTGTATCACATACTGGATATATATTACATGTGCACGGTGTGTGACTGTCCGTGTTGGTTGTCTGATATGTGTACATATACATATATAAGTGCATTGTCATAGCTAGACAGCTAGTCCAGTTCTGCATTGTTAGTTTCACAAAACACAAGAGACATATTATTCATCAGCACGTTACTCAATAGAACGTGCCGCCTATTCAATAAGTGTTACTTAACAATAGGAGGTTACAAGAATTTAGTTTTGTTCCGTTATCTCAATAAATACTTGTATAAAATTAAACTTACTTTCGAATGTGTTAGTGTTAGAAGGCACACACGATACACCATTGTGCATTTACAATTAGTGTAAACAACAATTCATCACACTCAGAAAATAACTGATTCACTCTAAACGTTGTCCAACTCGTTCATGATTTTAAGAATGCTTATTGTCTTTGGCTCGATTCAAGTAAAATATATCTATACCATTCAGTTTGCATTAAGTACACATTTTAAACACTAATTCGCCAATCTTTAAATATATAAAATACAATAATTATTAATAAATGAAATCAGTGAAACATAATAACGAATGAATCACAAGTCTTTAAATGGAATGATTACGTTTCTCAACTATATGTGTTTCTCTCTCTGTTTATCTGTCTGTGTCGCTGGTCCGGTAACGGCTTGTCTCCCTCAACACCAAGATTCCTCACCGCCATCTTGATCATCATCATCGCTCGGCTCCTCGCCGTACATGTCCGCCAATTTACGGAAACGGGGGCCAAAGTTCGACAGGTAATTAAACTTGAGATCACCTTCATCCGTGCACGAAGCCAGGGAGGATAGGGAGGAACGAGATGTATTACCATCTCCCTCATATGCGTAATACCTGACGTCATCAAACGGATTGCAGTCGGGATCTTTGTCACAGGACTCCTTCTTATCTTCCAGAAAACCACTGATATCCGGTACAGGATCCGCAGCTGTCACAAACATTACCAACATTAATGTCACATATGTGTCAGTCATTTCTGGGAAGATGAAATCATCGGCGGAAGAGATAGTTTTATACAAATAATATGACACATAATATTTACAATAATACTGAGTTCCAATAATGTTCAACTTCAATCAAAATCAACAATTTCCAAGCGATTCTACATTACTTATCTGTTACTTTATTTTATTTTTTTTACTTTATTTTATTTTATT
>JAGJTL010000016.1:6276238-6287343 GCA_022063505.1 Calosoma granatense
ATATATATGTTATATGGATAAAGCTGCTCCTTCGTAGTGAATGTGACTGGTAGTATGTATGTATATACTAAAACAGTACAGTCTTATAGACATATCTGATTTCAACAAATTTTGCTAAAACGGACAGCGGTCTTTGAAATACACATAAATACTTTTAACTATACGTTGATTTTTTAAAATTTTTTTAAGTATTTTTGACAACACTGATATGTTTAAAAGTATAGCTATTTTTTACATTGAAATAGTTTTTTTTTTGATTATTTTTAGCCAGACATATTCTAATCTGAGTAAATAATTTCAAAATTATTTTACATTCCATTGGTGTTTCAAATTGAGGCTATAGGTACAGAATTTATATTGTATTTTGTTTGTTTCAATAAAATAATCAAAACGAAAAAAATAAAACAAAACATACGAAACAAATAGATAGAAATTAAATTTATTTACGAAGATATACAAAAAGAAAATAAAAGTGTTTATAATGAAAAAAATAAATACAGACGTAATTAGTGTAAAATAATTTTCTATGTATATATGTATAAAAAATGGCAGTCGCTTACCTACAATTTAAAATATATTTCTATATATTTTTTATTAAATCTGAATCTTCGAGATTAACGTTCAAATGTTCATAAAATAAAAGTAATCATAATCATAAAAATAAACAAAATTAAATGATGTTTGTAAAACATTTGACACATAATCAGACGAATGGTACAGTTTGACTGTGAAACAGTATAGGATATATGCGTTCAAATTCACGTTGGTTCTGTACAACATAAATAATTATGTATATTATTCAGTACATATGCACTTGTAAATGTAATCGAGAAACACTCTCTTCCGAGCTGTCCGTTGCATGTATATACAGAAATTAACTAAATAATAACTTGGCAATTATAGACTGGCAAGGATGTCATGAATTAGGAACATGACCAAATAGAAATTAGTTCACTGGTCTTAAAATTAATATTCAAACGAGAGAATAGGAATGGTTCAATACCGTTGATAAATCGAGAGACATATTCAAATATTTTCTACCCAAAATATTTTAAGGGAAAATTCTATAAAACAAGCTTAAAATTGTAATTACTAGTAATTGAAATATATTAAATATTAATTACTGATGACGATGATCTGGGAAGTAAAGAAAAAAAATCATTACTTTCTGATATTTATTGTTTCTCAGCGGCTATTTTTACAAATATTTTTTTTTTTGCAAAATATTAATTTCAAACAATTGTTACAACATTGAAATACATATTTAATTAAAAATACTCCCAGATAATAAATTAATAAAAATAATATTTTATTTACGGTATATGTAAATCCTGGAAAATTAATATAGAGACAATTGTTACAAAACATTTGTAAAGAGAAACAACAAATAAGAAAATGATCAGTATTATGCTATGGCCTCCCAGAGTAATTTCGTTGTACAGATGTCAGATAGCAACAATTTGAAGCTCATATTATATCAATTTTAACTGCAAACAAATATTTTATTTACACTTCTCCATTAACTGTCTTGGGAAGAGAATATTCGGACATGTTCATTACAGCAAGTAGTAAATTGCTATAGCTTGTTTCTGTTATAAATAATATTCATAAGATTAATTTACACTTAAACGCCAACATGAAATTTTATACAAATATTAAGGATGAATACAATGTTTCAGAAGAACTGATTGAATTCGACAGTGATTTGATGTTAACGTTTAACGTGAATAAATAATTTAGATTTGAAATAATCGTACGCATTGCATTTGAGCGGCAAAATGAATTTGTTAAAAAATATTCATTGTTTCCACCGTATATAGGATTTACAAAATAATACTTATAAATACCCAGATCAATAAAATTGGAAGAAAAACAACATTTCGAACGCATACTACACTGTCTCACTATAAAATTAGGCTAAACATTAGTTCGTTTTGTTTTTTAAGTAACGTAATCACATACATTTATCAAAATGTTCCACAGTCGAAAAAATCCATCGGTTTTTTTCTCGACTAATTTGTGTTCAGCCAAAAGAATGATGATAAAAAGTTCCAACAAAAAAACAAAATATTATTTCTTTTATAACCGTACAAAAAAGCAGCGTCCATATCGTCACTATTTAAGTATTGAAAATTTTTTTTTGGAAGCTACCAATTAGAAAATAAAACATAGCTGCCACATAGAAATCACAAAAATCACTGTATTCCGTTTTGAACGTCGTATCACTTACCGAGGCCCATTTATTTACTGTCCTGAGCACGGTCTAGCAGTTAAAACGCCACAAATGTTTAAATGTTTACACTAAGAATCCCTCGGGTCCATTTACTCGGATTTGGGCACGTATGTTTTGGACACTGTTCATGATTTTCTTCTGATGGCCGACCAGCGTGATGCCGAGTTCTGTTAGTTCCTTCACCGTCAGATTCACCACTGTGTCCATATTGCTGATGCCACCGCCGTGGAAGTTCTCCAGGTATCGTGACATCTTAATCGAATTCAGCCACTCCTCTACACTGGTGAAACTTGTCAGATCAGGTGCGTCCACTGCTAAAGGATTAGTTGATCTAAAAGTGTAATCATTTATGTTATATTAAAATATTATTCTCATAAGTCCTGGATAAATAGTAAAAACTATAAATTCATATTATATAACACACGGCATTCAGTTCATCTGTCCACTGTTTAAATCTAACAGAGTACAATTATGTCTGTTTCAAATGAAAATATATAAAAGCAGGTTGTAATAGATCAGATGAAATGATCACCTGTACATATACTGAACTGTTCGAAAATAATTGCATTAATGATATGTAATAAAATCGTCACACACAAAGAAAATTGTTACTATTATTTGTTAAACAAAGAATAAAGTTTCTGAACAATTCAATACATGTAGATATATTCTGAAAATACAATTAATTAATATATTATTTTGGTTTTGTGTCTTTGTAAGTGAAAGCAATGAAAATAAGAATTGTGCAAAAAAGAAAATATACAGTCAAGCTGTATAATTCGTGTTATTATTAGGCATTAAGCTACACTATTAATACATTGCATCATAAAAACAAAAATCAGTGAAACAAAAGCAAGCACACGAAAATATAACACACAAAAAGTGCAAAGCAATAATTAGATAATTAGTGCAAAAGTACATTATTAATGACTTTAGTAAAAATTATATCAATTTGTTTAGGGATGAAATAAATCAAAAATAAAATAATAAACAAAATAAATAAAACAAAAACGGAAGCATTGAAAATACCTTCGCAAAAAACCAAAACAGAAAGCAGGCACACGAAAGCAATATTTACAGTTGGTTAAAAGTAACCCATGCCCCGCTGTTTGAGTGCTTCTGTAGTGTAGATTGTGTTTCGGACCACTGGCCTTGTGTTTGCTCATTCATCCCATCGTTGGGGTACCACTGTTCAGAATTATCACTTCTCGATGCATTGTTCACGATTTTATCATCGAAATTATTCATGGGCCAACGTTGGTTACAGTTTGAGTACTGCTGTTCACTGGATGACAAATCGTTCATTGACCAATTACTTTGCGTACATCTGCTTGCATCGCTGGCCCATTGGTTAGGTGTTAAACAATTACTGATCTGCCGATTTGATTCTAGTTGTTCACCTTGTAACCGCTGGTAGGAATTCGGTTGCCACTGGTTTGATGTGACAGGTAAGAATGATTCAGATATGGAATAAACTGTTTGATTGTTCTGATCAGCAATGAAATGTACAGGGCTATTTCGCATAAAGTGTTTAGCATGTGAGGTTATATTTAACGTTGGATGTATGGAGAGTGACGGAGGATTCGAAGATAACGACTCAGGGTGGGGTACATGAGACTGTACGTGCATCATTTGTAATAATTCTGACAGTGGCATGTCCTGTGTATTTTGGACCGGCGTAAGACCAAAATCGGTCCTTTGCCAAAAATACGGATTCAGAGCAGGCTGCCGTCTAGAATATTAAATTGTTACAAAACATAAAATAAATAAACGTTAACAAGAAAATAGATGTTTGAAAGATGTATGTATATAACAAAACTGAAAAGGAATATTTGTACAAGAATCAGATAACCTATAATACATGCATCTACATATAAACATTGATGTGCACATATTGTAATATATAAATATGTAATTAGAATATTTACACATTTATACCATATTAACTATACGATAGAAATGAAATGATAGCGCAATAATATAATATTTCAGTGAAAGCAGTGTTCATAATGATATAGCAAATAAGAATATTAGTAAAGAGATATAGATACTGGAAATATTCCTACCGGTTTTGAGCTATTTTCCTTAACGTCTCCGGTACTCGGATTAATTTGTCAAGGGTTTTGACAATGGAAGCGAAAGCAGGTCTGTGGGTTCGTTCCTTTTGCCAGCAGTCCAACATCAGTTGATAAATAGCTTCAGGACAGTCCATAGGTGCTGGTAACCTAGTAGTGACATCTGTTATTAGTATCTTCGCACGCGGTAATACTGGTAGTTATATTAGCACGAATCACTAGCTATGTCTTGTACAAGTGTATTTACTTTGTATAACAGTGGATAAATGTAATTAAGAAGTGTACCTGTAGCCTTTTTCTATACTCTTGATGACATCTTGATTGCTCCAGTTCCAGTACGGTCGTTCTCCGTAGCTCATCACTTCCCAGCATACAATACCCATCGACCATACGTCAGAAGCTGATGTAAACTTACGGAACGCTATAGCCTCCGGGGCCGTCCACCGAACTGGAATCTTACCACCCTATCACAAAAACAAACATATAATACCTCTCAACTTACTATATATTACTATTTCCCTAACCTTGCAAACATAACCAAAACATATAATTCAAACACATGCAGACAGTGTACATGGTTATGTGCTGAGTGTAAAAAAGAGGGAATAAATGAATGAAGAAAGCGTTTACAGTAATGTAAGAACAATTTTATATAATTATGAAGTGACTTTTGACATTCTGAAATTTTTGACAGCAGCTTAGTTGAAGAAAAATAGGTTATGAGTGTCGGTATTGTTTATGACTTACCCGAGTAGTATATGCTCCTTCAGTGGTACTTTCAATCTCCCTACTTAGACCGAAATCGGCAATCTTGCAGACCAACTGTGAATTAACAAGAACGTTGCGTGCCGCCAGATCCCGATGCACGTAGTTCATGTCCGATAGATACTGCATACCAGACGCTATACCGCGCAACATACCAACCAACTGGAGTACTTGAAACTTACCATCATTAGCCTGTACACAGGAGATAAAGTTATAAATACTTATTACAAGATTTAGAACATATAGTACGGTAGAATTGTAGTGCAAATATGTGTTTACTTACCCTTAAGAACGTATCGAGCGATCCATTTTCCATATACTCCGTGATGATCATCACTGGATTACTCTTGGTGACAACACCTTGTAAGAATATCACATTCGGATGCTCAAATTGGCCCATGATAGAAGCTTCTGTGAGAAAATCATTCCTAGCCTTGTCCAGTGAACCAGCTTTTAAAGTTTTGATCGCTACATCAATATCTTGTAAGCCTGATCCGGGTAGTTTCAATTTTCCACGACAGACGTCACCAAATTCTCCGCCACCTGCACCATAATCAATATTATAGAAAACAACAATTCATTTTAAAACAAGTAACAAATACAATTTCAATGGGAATATTGCGTTATTTTAAAAGATAAACATACCAATTATAGCTTCTATTGTAATACAACTAGCATCAATTTCTCTTGCGAATTCACGGACAGCTTGATTGGGATCTTCGTATGTGTGTGGATCTATGTAAGTTCTAGACGAGCCAACAGCCGTAAATAGCGGTGTAGTCACTAATAAAATCAATAAGATAATTAGACATTTCAATGTATAATTTCATGTCAAAGTAACATGCATTTCTTATTAATAACTTGATGATTTGAATTCGTGATAATGTTAATGTGGAGAGTAAACATAAAGCAATATTGTTTCAGATAGGTTATGGTATTATAGGTACGCAAATACGGGATAGCCTTGCTTTAACAATTAGGTTATAAAACACCTTTGGTCATAATAAAAGCTAACAAATCTAAAATACATAGCAGATTATATTCTAGCTGGACAAAAATATAACCTAAGTCAATCATGCATAAAAAACAAAATCTCATAAACGTATTTACCATTTGTATGAGTGGTCACAATTGGAGGATTATCCAAGCTATGAACTAAAAAATAAAATAAAAAAATAAGCACAAAAGAAAAATGAAACAAAAACGCAACAACAACAATGAAATCGTGCAAATGTTTGGTTGTGATCGACAGACTTACTGTAAGTGACTACTAGTCCTGGAATTGCATGAAAGAAAATTGTACGAACACACATTAGGTTGTTTTCTGGTATATGCATGTGTGTTTGGGTGTGTGCTTTGTGAACATATAAGTGCTCGGCAATACAAATAACAGGAATAAACTTGTACATAACTCTACGTGTGACAAGGTAAAAGGCTGCAGATACAGGTTATGTCATGGGTGTATTTCTACGACACATATTTACATAAATAATGGTAATAATTTTTACTTTCAATATTATATCACGTTGTTATTTTGCAATGCATTAGTATTTACTATATTTTCTTAATAATTTCAAGGACGAAGATCAACTTCTGCCGGTATCAAAACGTACAATAAGCAATGTAGTTTTGCATCGATATTGTTGATTAAGATTCGTGGATTTAAGTTGAAACTTGCCGTGTGGAAACCCGAGATTAAATAAACAATGATGAAACGAGAGAAATTTTACTAGTAATGGACCGTCAGAGTTTATACAGAGGAATCATAGTATGTTTTTAGGTTAGTAAATAATATTTTTACCTTCTCCGTTCCTGTATTCCAGCGTGTCACAATCACTCGGTTGCTTCTTGTTGCAATCGTCACTGGATCTAGATCGAAGGAATAGTACTGTGAGTACTATAATAGCAACTAGCAGTACTACAACTGCAACAATTCCACCTGCTACCAGTCGAAGTCTTAATCCTTCTTCATCGCCGCCTACATACGCTGAAAACAAATTAAATATTTCAATAATTCTATTGGCATGTGTGACCACAAAATTGTATGTATTAATCCTGTCATATTTTTGTACCTAACCTATACATATTCTATGTTAAGTAAAATGTTAAATACATCAAGTATTTTATAAATATTCCTCGAACATTCTTCCAATATAAAACATACAAAAGATACTAATAAAATTTACTGTTAAATTTACATTAACAAATTATAACGCAACATCACGGTATATCCCAGTTGCCCGGGGTAGCACAATTAAGCATTTATTAACGACCATCAGCGGAGTTGCCAGCTCACACCAGGACGGCACCTACAGTTTTTTGTGGAATGCGAACCACATGTATGGCAATGTTCTAGGCAGGAATCGAACCCGCGCTTATTTATATAACCATGTTGCCATGGTTATTTCTTCGGTTTTGCAGACATATATAAAATTATAAAGGATATAAAATGAAATGTTACAATATTTACCTGTTCCTAATACTTGTCCAGTTGTTTTAAAGATAACAGGGCTGTACTCGCCCCAACCGTGTTGTGTTCTCGCTCGAACTTGTAAACCATAATCGGTTTTCTGTTCTAAGCCCGTTATAGTAATTTGCAGGTCTTTAGTAAACAATGTTGTTGCATTTGTGTGATCAACGTCACTTCTCGGGAAACATCTCACCTAAAACAACGTGTTTAATTTTTTATACACTTTAAATGTATATGAATTTTGCAATTTATGTCTCCAGAGACAAAATAAACAACTGCAGTGTATATTAAATATAATGAACGCAGAATCTTACTTCGTAATTCTCTACAGAATCTGATTCAGCATCATTGATAAGCGGCGCATCCCACGCTAATGATATTTCCTGGGATTTCACTGATGTAACTCTAACATTCGATACACTACTTGGTACAGATGCTTCTGTAGTAACGGTAATGTCTGAATATTCCGGTGTACCGTTAGAACTTATTCGACTTACGCCATTCTCGGCGAAAACTTGAAACCGATATGTTGTTACGGCATTAAGGCCGCTTATTGTAACTCGTGTATCATTGAATGTTTCCTGTCAGGAAGAATATTTAATTAATAATAAACAAGTCTGTTCTGTAATTCTGTGTTCTTCAATAATTTCACAACTGTTTGTTTTCTGAAGCAATATGTATTTCTTATTGATAATTTGAAGTGTTTGTTTTCTGAAGTCAACATGCATTTCTTTGATGATTTGAATTCGTAATGATTGATATTTATTTTGTGATCTGTCAAACTTAGATAATAACGAGCTTACCGTATTCGGTGTATATGTAACTCCTGAACTGCAAGCATCACATTGTATTTTGTAAATTGTGTCCATTCGTCCACCTAATTTCTCTGGCGGACTCCAGCTTAATATCACAGTTGACTGATCCACAAAATTCACGGTTAAATTTTGTGGCGCAGATGGTGGTTCTACAAAAAACCAAAACCAAAATTACTTTCCCACAATAACGTATATCAATGTGTATTATAATATTTTATTTATGTCTTTTATTGTTTAAGTTTTAAAAGCAAAAACTACAGTATTGTGTATGTACTTACGTGTGCACGACATATTTTTTGGATCTTTCGGGGCACGGAAATAGCCGGCATTACAACGACATTCGCTGAATCCAGATTCTGGTGCTTTGGAATGTTTTGGACATGGTTCGCAGGAACCATCACCAATGCCTGCTTTGTAAGTACTCGGTGGGCATACTAAAAATAATATTTAACTTATGGCAGAGATTTGCATTGGTAAAACAATATTCCCAACGCATAAAGCATATAATAAATAAATGTTCTAAAACAAAACTAGATATTCAATGTTGTTTTTCTTTACATTCTCTTCATATTTATGTTAAGCGAGAGTACAGGGCCGGCTTATTATGACAAACATAAGATATATCATATCGAGGCACTTCTGACAAGGGGTGTCTTAACAAGAAAACAAATATTTCTAGGCCTCTGGTTATAGAGAAATACATATATACGTATATTTTGTTAAGAATATAAGGGTATCTATTTGGAAATTATATCAGCTTAGTGACACTAGAGCCGGTCCTGAATAGATGTAATAATTTGTTACTTCGCATACCATTGCATGTTTGTTTATCGAAATCAGGTTCGTATCCAGGTTTGCATTTGCAGCCTCCTGTGGCGAGGGTCCATTTGCCATCTCCTTTGCACAGGTACATAGGGGTATCAACTACCTCTGCATGATCCACACATGTGCCGCTTGCCTGTTCAATGATCGTAACTTCACGGCCCGTCGGTGTCGCGGGAAAATGAGCAAAGTTTATAGTCACCTCCGGGCACGTTATGTAGTAAACCTGCAGAACAAATATTAACATACAGGTACTTAGTTTTAGATACACTATAAACATACATGTATGTACAATAAAAACTAACCAATATTATATGTACACTTGGTATTACATTAATTATCTCTCAGTAAAACTATACACGGAAACTGTTCAGATTTTAATAGACTACATTTGATGAATCAGATTAATCTTTACATTGACTAACATTAAAACTATGTATAAACTAGCGACAGAGAATTATTCTACCTTAATAGCAAGCAACGAGATACATGCACCCTGATCTCTGAACGCAAAATAAACGCCTTTCTTTGTGACTGGTATACTTTTCACTTCAGTGTTGATCACAACTTCACTATTTGTATTAAACCTTCCCTCGCCAGCAGCAATACGGCCTGGAAAATAACAAAATTATCATGACAGAATCAATATAAGAAATGTCAAATATTTCAATCAACAAAATCACTTTCAGTTTTAAAGTTAATATGTAATTATATTTTGTACATTTTGAACGTATACACATACATATTTATGTGCATATAAAGGTGTACTGTTTTATTCATGAAACTCAACAGGTACAAACTACATTGAATTGAGGTTAACTTGTATACTTACCAATTAATTTATAACTTTCTGTTTCCCAAGGTGGCGGTTCTCTAGTAGCCGCATCAAATTCATAGTAAAGCAAACTAAATGTCTCTTTACAGGATAAGGCATTACCTAAAACAAATAATGTGTTTTTAAACTAGATTTTCTTAACCTCCAATATTGAAAAACCAATATCTATGTGTAATATATATTAAGTTGACTCATGTCTTTATTACGAATGATAAATGGAAGGGGGGGGGGGGGGTGCTAACCCTTCAAATTCCCCCTCTTAGTGATACCCCTGACAATACGGACACAATGTTTCATCAATTATTAGTTCCAAATCCACAGCTGTCAATTTTTACAAATATAAGTCCAACATTCAGAAACATTTTCTATGATGATATTAAAAGGAAATTAGTGTTAAATATTTATTTCTACATACATATAGATGTACTTCTAATCGACTAATATTAATATAATGTGTCTGTGATGATGTACTAGAGTAATGATACTTTAACAACTTTTATATTTTGTATATAATGGACTGAATATTTCACATGATGCTTCATAAACTAATGAACAACGGACAAAAAGAAACAATAAAAAATATGCACTTAATTTGCTATAACTAAATGTCGGGTCTTTTGATGTCATACATGTAAGGGGATATGTTAATTAAATTAATTTGTCTTAATCATGTTCAGTAAAAAAAACTACAGGAAATATCGACAAAACAACGAATCGTTCTTTTTCGAATATCTATACCGTTAATTTTTACAATTATTTTATTTCAAGTCAATATAATCAAATGAAAAAATGTATTCAGTATTGTATATAATTTCATGTATTTCATCATATTTGTGTATTTCTTAAACTTTGACTGAGAAATCAAGGTTTCATTAATTACTTGACGCAACAAGTAAACGAACTCTGCAAATCGAGGATCATGATAACAATAAAACATGTTTGCGTACACCGTTCATTCATTAATCTGCAATTAATAAACATTGGAATAACAGAACAAACATTGTAATTAAATCTAATGTATAATCTCTTATAATGATTGCTTTAGTTAAATATTAACTGTAATATGAAATAGATTCATGATATATATTCT
>JAGJTL010000016.1:6321593-6351690 GCA_022063505.1 Calosoma granatense
TATATTATTTATAGTATTATTTAAAACATTCCTTAATTTATACAATAAATCATTTCATTCTTTATGAGTTTAAAAAAGTGTTAGTTGATTTGACAACAATGTGATATTTGAAAACTCAGATAGTTTTAAGTAGGCTGTGCACCAATACATTATTTGACAGAAACGGTAGAACATGTTATGTTAGATAGGTTAAATACTTCTTGTTGAGAAAAACACAATTTTCAATTTAATAAACAACATACAATATGGCCGATTTGCCTTCTGAAGACATTTTAAACAATAACTACGAAGTAAAGCGATATGAAGTAAAACCACAAAGAAAGAAAGTTAACAAGCATTGGACAAATTACATCTTCAAATTCTATAAAACATACATAGTATGCACAGTATTTCTAGTGCTCATTATTGGAATATTTTATTACGGTAAGTACAATTGTTGTATATGTTTCTTTTATACATATACATATACAACAATTTACTATTCAAGGTCAACCTAACACATCACGTAAACAACCGAATATAACCAAGAAACTCGGTGTCAAACCGAAACCATACAAGTTAGACCACACTGGAAGGAACATATACCAATTGCAACAGATAGTCCTCGACCTACGAGAGAGACAACGTATTACAGAAGACAAAATCCGATTTTTGCATGGAAAGTTCGGGCATATACGTGCAGCTATGAAACAAAATGGTGGATTTATAAATTTAAAGCAAGTAAACAAGATCATTAACGATGAGTTACAGTTGTATGATTCAGATAAAGTAGGAGTAATCGGTAAGAAATAATAATATAAATGACTTTTTTAATAAAACTGTTACGAAAATTCAATCTTCTTCTTTTTTGAATTCTAAATGTTTGTATTGTTTTGTGAAGCATTTGTATAAGTATTTCATTTTATGAACCAGCAGTAACAATTGTTTAGAAAATTATCCAAATTATTTCTCTGTCTTCTTAGTTATTCATTTTAAAAATAGCCCTTCATGTCGTGAGCGAGCAAACTTTTTTCTTACAAATATAAGGAAATCATGCTGGGATATAATCCCTGTAAGTAATGCAAGTATTCATGTAACTTTGATTTTGATCTTATTTAAACACATATTACATTAGTTAGACCGCTATGTAAAGACTTGTAGCTACCTGAATACCATCCAAGTATTTGCAAGCATATGTGTGTCTTGGGTTTCATTTAGACCATAACTAGTAACTGGTATCAACTAGTTCAATAACTGGAATCCTTAATACTTCCAACATTGCGAACAATGAATATTGTTTCAGATTACGCCTGTTTATATACTGGAGCATCCATTTTAGCCACACCAAACACGTCCAGTTTTCCAATACAAGTGTATGACTTATTCGGATTTCCCATTCAAACAATCTTTTCAAAACCAACCGAACTCATTACACCTGATATAACCCCAAAACATTGTTTTGCCTTTTGGGGTACAAGCGGCCGAGTACAAATTGCTCTTTCAAGGAAAATTTACATAAACGCTGTCACCATGGAAAATGCTCATGAAACATTCATTGGAAGTGAGATAATGCTAGCTCCACAAACTTTTATGGTCTATGTAAGTCAAAAGGTATTCAAAACATGTCAGAATTCTATGAATATTTCTTTATTTCTAGGGATTTGAAGACCCTGGTAATACAACACTCATTGAATTAGGCACATTCAAGTATACCATTAAAGGATCAACAACACAGACTTTCAATATTCCTGAACAAAAGCAGATTATTCCATTTGCATTCGTTGAACTTCGGATTTTGAGCAACCATGGTCGGGAGGATTTTACTTGTGTCTACCGTTTTCGTGTGCATGGCTATCCTTACTGAACTTCTAGAACTTTAATAAGATCATTCTAAATTTATTGTTTAAGCTTCTGATTATTATATTTAGATAAATTTATGTATTCTGAACGTTCAAATTCTAAAACTCAGTATCTATTTGCAGTCAGTTTTTATTAAAATAAAAACATTTTCGGATAAATTCGTTGTTAATTATTTATTTTAGTTTTTTTTTAATAAGATCAATTGAATTCAAATAGAACTCTTGTCATATTGTGAATATGTACACAAAGTATTGATTGACGAGGACATCGCTGTTGCTCCAAAATCTTTAATTGTGTAAATTAGTATTCGAAAAAAAAACGCAGTTTTGGTGGAAGCGCGACCGAAAATCTTGGCCTATGAGAAAATTTTTAGGACGAGTTGAATTCGTCATTGTTCATTAGTAATAATGTTATTTAACAGGTCAGCAACATAGTTTCGACATTATTTATTTTGATTCCAAAATTTTGTGCAAATTACAATCATCAAACACAATTATACACTGTACTGAATTCATTTCAATTAATTATATTATTTATCATAATTACAATTCATACATAATGTTTATAAACCATAGTTTCATATTTATCATTAATGCTATATTAACAAGTAATTTAATATTCGTGAATATATGAAATGGTGGAATTGTTAGAACAATATTTTATTATTTCCAACATATTGAAGTCTTGCACAGCTTCCTCCATTGCTTCCACAGAAGTAAATATCTCCTTGACAGTATTCATGTATTCTGTCAGTATTTCTAGGTTTTCACCCATCATTTTATGCATTATCTTTAAATCTGTAAGTGTTTTATCCAGTTTACGTTGAATTTTAGTTGTACGGTCACAGGTGAATGATTTTGAATAGTCAGTACTTTTTTTAAGCTCAAAATCTTTTAATTGGTCACGTCCTGTAAATAATTGGTCTTTGAATTAATATTGAACAATCTTTTCAGTCAAAGCGTGCTATGAAAACTCGTACCACATAATATACAAATAAGCACTACTAGTGCCCCCAAAGTTGCCAAGAATAAACCATTATTAATCTTCATACGATTCATGTTTAATATATTCTTTGATTAATCTTTATAATAATATTAAATACCTTTCAACACGAGTTTAAACGACTGTCAATATTAACAAAAATGTTTGTTTCATAGCCTACTTCTTTAGAAACACAACTTTTTTCATTTCTTTTGTTTCCTCCTTGTTTTTTTCGATTTTGATGAATTTTGCAAATCTGTTTTCTTATAAATATCATTTTTACTTTAGCAGTGTTAGTTTCAATTATCGTATACGTAATGACGAAGAAATAAATGTCTTGTTATAAATATAAAGAAAGCATGAGTACATGCGAGTAGGATTTGTTAAAAGAGTTAATCCCTGTAACTTATACCACAATGTAAGCATTCATGTGTCTTAAGTGTCTTCTATATAAAGACTGGTAGTCACTAGAAAGAAGATCTGTAGGCCTGTAGGTAAACCAGTGTGAACAATGAATGATATCAATAAGGATAAATTTTGCTTAATCTGTACACAATGCATGTTTGTCCTTAAGGTTGCTATATATTTAATGCTAGCACAGGGCACAGTACTCGATTAATCGTCCAACAAGACAAATTTCCTCAAAACGAAACAAAACTGGATACTTGTCTAATTTTTGAACAGAAGCATACGACATTTCAGTTTATTGAACTCTAAATATTGAGTAATCATGCATCTTGTGTTTATCGTTTCCGTGTTCATGACAATCCAGGTTTAATAGTGAAAAACTAGTTTAAACTGGATAGACAACAAATCAGTACAATTCGCAACTTGAAATATTTACATAAGCCTAATTGTGTAGATATTCATTTATAAATACAGTCAGTCTTCTACTAAACGCATGAGTGTACGCTTGCAGAAGAAATTCATGCAGATGCAGTTAAATAAGTATTTGTGAGTACAGCTTTTATTGAGTATAAACTCCTATCATTCTGTAAGTAATATCAATTTTTCTATTTTATAAGTTAGAAAAATTTTCTTATTTCTTTATTAAGTATATAATTACAACATATGTTCAAATAAATACACAGGATTGTACCGAGCGCCTTTTAAAATACATTGTCGCATCGGGTTTTTTTGGGGAGTAGATTCAGAATTTAATATTATTTTGACGGGGTTATGATTGTTGAGATATTGATAATTTAGTGATCGAAAAATAACTGTATCTCGCCAACGATTGCAAATAACAGGACGTGCAAGTTTCAAATAAAGACATGTGTTTTGAAAAACAACCAAGACATCGGTATTTATACCTACTTGTCGCCACACGATATTATCAACAAGCAAAATACCATCCGTTAATCCGTACGTGTGAACAGTAGGTGGTTGTTGTGAGATTTTTGCACTAATCCTATTTCATTAATGAACAATTAGGCTTACCTTGGCCATTGTAGGATCTCAAGCTCCGCCAAAACCTAGAATATGCAATTATGCATCGCATTCTGTAAAATAAAAACCTTTGAAGTGGAAGTTTACAAACGAAACGACAAGGGATTGCATCAAAACAAGACAAATTTGTAAGCATTTGTGTAGTTTATTAATAATAACAAACATAGTGTATTTTAATTTTAAGCTTGAACAAATTAATGACAAATGTAATTTATTATTTAACAAAAAATTTAGTTAGGTTATATCACTGATTAATGAGATTTAGAATATAAATACAACAGTATCGTTATATGCAATGACTGACATAGTTGTATTGGCCTTAGGATAATTAACTTTATTGTATATTTTATCCAGGTCTTCTAACGTATCTTCTGTAAATATTCTTATTTCTGGAATATACATGAAGAGACGATATTTCTCGAAGCCAATTTTCAGTATCTTGAGACGTTCAACCAGCAATCTTAAATCTTGAACTCTCACATTATCCATAACTTCCATATCCAAAACTGTCTGATACTTCTGATGTCTCATTTTGATTTCTTCTAAATCAAAAGGGTTTGGATCGTATGTCATCGCTTTTGCAAATCTGTACCGTAGCTCTACGTGTCTGACTGTAAATCATAACTTTGTAATTTTGAAATATTTATAATAGCAGTTATACGTACTGTATGTATATAAGTTAAAAGCCAGGAGAAAGAACAAAAAATATCCTATGAATGTCTTTAATATTCCAAATTGTTCATTTATCTCATCATCTTCATCCATGCTGAAGACTTGATTATTGTATTGCACTATGTAAACTGTCAATTCAAAGCATTTGTTTTACACCGCTTATTCAAGCATCGAGAAATGCGTTTGTTTGTAGTGCGTTTTTTTGTATTTAATCATGTTCAGAATTGTATAATAACACAAAAATATCTAACACATTTTTAAATATAATATTTTATTTAAAACTATTACGACACATATTCATTTGCACAATATATTATTTTATTCATAATTATAAAGATTTCAATTAAAATCGGTTAAAAATTTAGAAAGGTGATCTGACAAAAGTGTAACGTTTGAAATTTAGTTTCAAACGAGTACGCTGTACAATAACATATTATTTTGACAAGCTTCTGCAAAATGTATTAAAGTACACAGGTTAAAAACTCTGACTGATAAAAGCAATATATTATTCATTTTACATAATATTATATCTCAATATTCTTATTATGCAGTACCAACCTTCCAAGAAGCTACTGAAGAAAAGTAAACTCAACATACGCCAGACAAGCATCTTTCTCGATATATTGAAATCGCACAAGATCAACATTATAGTGTGCACACTATTTCTAACGATTATGATACCTATGTTTTACTATAGTAAGTATAATTATGTCTATTACTTTTACATTATAAAATACGAAATTACGATTCAAGGTCAATTTAAACATGAACTACCGAATTTGACAAAGAAACTCACCGCCGAACCGAAACCTTATAATTTTAACTATGCTCTCGATGACATATTCATATTACAACAATCAATTTTAAGACTTCAAGAAAAAGCCGAGATTTTGGATAATGATGTTAAAATAATACAAAGAATGATAGACAGTCTGCGTATCACTCATAAACAAAATGGCGGCTATGTAAATGCAAAGCAAGCGAAGAAGTTGTTTAATGAAGCTTTAAAGGTTTACGATGCTGATAAACTGGGGATGCAAGGTGAGTAATCATGTTACTTATTATGGAAGAAATGTGTGTCAAAATTTTTTTGTCTCTTGCTGTCAACGTAAAGAAGACAGGAGTACTGTTTACAAGTAGTAATTTGTCCCTGTAACTTATGCCACAGTGCAAGCATCCATGTATTTTTGCTGTATTGCAAGCAAAGCATCTTGGCACAATGAATGATATTTCAGATTATGCACTTCTGTATACGGGGGCCGCAATTTTGGACACTCCGGAGACAACTGCTGCGCCTGTAGATCATTATAAATTGTGCGGATTTATATTTCACACAGTGTACTCGCAACCTGAAGAACTTCTCCAACCCGATGTAAATCCTGGTAGATGCTTTGCATTTGAGGGTAGTTGGGGCAGAATACAAATTTTACTTTCCCAAAAAATTATCATCAATGCAATCACAATGGAACATACGCACAAAGCTATTGTTGGCCCAGAAATTAGGAGTGCCCCAAAGACTTTTGTAGTTTTTGTAAGTAATAAGCTATTCGCAGAAAAAGAACCAATTTTCCTTGGAATATTTTCTGATTTTTAGGGATTTGAGAACAAATGGAACACTACTCTATTTGAACTCGGCATTTTCAATTACTCGATTAATGGACCATCAAGACAAACTTTCTTAATTTCCAAAGAAAAGCAAACCATGGCATTTGAATATGTTGAGCTGAGAATTTTGAGCAACCACGGTCGTGTCGAGTACACCTGTGTTTATCGCTTCCGTGTTCACGGTGATCCGTACTAAAGTTATTTTGGAAAATAAGTTTATTTCATTTTGTTTATACTTTCAAAAATTTAAGTTATTTGTTAAATTTTTTGTTCTTAAATTTTACACTAAAATTTATTTGTTCATCGTTCTTAATGTTAAATTGTAAAGCAATTATATTTGTAAACAATTTTCGTTGAAATAAAGATGTATATTTTAATATAGTTGTTCATTTTGAAGTGGAAATTATCTTATATCTTCATGAAATATGTATACAAGGACAGAGAATGTTTTGGTAAGGAATGTGCTTAGTTCAATAAGTATTATTGAATAAGTACAAATTTAATTTAAATGTGACAATCAACAAAAATCAGAGACGTTATAATATTCACTATCAGTTAAAATTTTAAAGCGAATATTCCATAGTCTTAGATTATAAAGGATTAGCTCAAAATGTCAGATTTGTTTGATTCAGATATAAATGTTTTAGTTTCTTTTATTTCAGGTCTTGATAGGTTTTTTAACATTCAATGAAGCAAGACTTGGCACTTTTCTAACCTAATATTTCGGCGGTGAACATTCTGCGGCTATCGTTGTGTCAAATTTTTTATATAAAAGCACAATTTACTGCTCGATATTATTTCCAATCTACGAACTAGTTAGTACTTGATAATAACTCCTCGCTACTAACAGACTTACTATTAGGTTAACACTACCAGCCGTACTAAGGCATCAGGTACACGAAAAAATCTTACCCAGGTTACTGACGAACTCAAAACTGTTTTGTCCAGAGCTATTCAGGTCAAAGAATTTCAGGAATTTGAGACCCGGTACAATATTACCCTCGACATATTCAATTACAGAATTAATGGTCTTTCAAGACAAACTTTCTTGATTCTCGAACACAAACTACTATTGCAACTTATGAGTTTGTTGAACTGCGGATATTAAGCAATAGTAGCAAGATCTAACATGCATTTACCGTTTCCGCGTTCACGCAAATCCATGCTAAAGTAATTTTAGGACATTAACATTTTGAAGTAAAATCTTTTATACCTGCATTTCAACTTTTTGCCAGCAGTTATCAAATATGTAATCATTGATAATTATTTGTTTAGTAATGCTAATTGTTTCATTTTGTTTGTATGAATTCATGAATAATTTTTTTAAATGTACATTTTAATTATGTACTAATTATTTATTGTATAAATTCATCGAGAATGATTTCATTGTCCATAAATGAAGAACAAGGGTAATACAACTTGTAGCAAGGACAGTATTCATTCCATTGCACTGCAATTTTAAATATGAAAAGAATAAAACATGTTTAAGAAAAATACATTTATTTGCCACCGTATATAGCAAAATTTAAAAAAATATTACAGATATATAATATATATATAATATACAAATATAAAAAAATATATTAGATTATTGCACTGTATTATATACAAGGTGTTCCTCTTAAACCAAAAGAAACAAAGGTACTACGAAGAGTGGAGATGTTTAGTAAGGGCCAGATTTGCCTGGTGGTCCGTAGCTACCGGACACTCCGCCTCCAGCTCCGCCACCGATGCCTCCTCCAATTCCACCTCCAATGCCGCCGCCAATTCCTCCGCCGATTCCTCCGCCAATTCCAGTGCCTCCTCCAATGCCACCTCCGATGCCACCGCCTCCAATGCCTCCTCCAATGCCACCGCCTCCAATTCCACCTCCGATGCCTCCTCCGATTCCACCTCCGATTCCTCCGCCAATTCCTCCTCCAATGCCGCCTCCAGCGCCACCAGCTCCCTTCTGTAACATAGACACAAGACATTGTATAAACATAACTGCACTGTACTGTAGTGTATGGTGAGGGTTGAATGGTTCGGGTTGAATGGTTCATACCTGAGTCTTGTATCTGATGAAGTATACTTCAGGCTTGCTGGGCTGTGTAGGTGCAGGTGTGGGAATACTGATTTCAGGTGCTTCCTCTGGTTTCTTCACCAACACATAAACCAATGTCTTCTCCTCGTTCTGTGGCTGAACAGGAATGATTGGAGCAGTTGGGGTTGGTGCGCTAGGTGCTTTGATGAAGATGATTTTGTAATGTTTCTGGGGTGCAGCAGTAGCAATAGGTCTTTGAGGTCTGAATTCTTCAGGCTCTGGTGGTGGTACATGTACGTAGATGTGTTTCTGGACTAGACCGACGCCGCCTCCAGCGCCGCCGCCGAAACCTCCTCCAAATCCGCCTCCAGCACCACCTAATTATCACACAAATACCATTACTCAAGACTCTACTAAATTATTATACATATACAGTCTGTAATGTAACATATTCGACTAACTGTGCTTGTGTTGTGTATTATTTGGAATTTTACCTCCAAATCCACCGCCGCCGCCGCCGCCGAATCCACCTCCGGCACCACCTCCGAATCCACCTCCTGCTCCACCACCAAATCCGCCGCCGCCTCCAGCTCCACCTCCGAATCCACCACCGAGACCACCGCCAAGTCCACCGCCGCCGAATCCACCTCCCAATCCACCGCCTCCGAATCCGCCACCGGTACCGCCGCCGAAGCCGCCACCGAGACCGGTGCCGCCGAATCCACCGCCGCCACCACTTGGTGCTCCATAGGATCCCGAGGGGGGACTAGGATAGTTATATCCGGCTTCTGGCTTGGCGCTGGCCACAGCCAACAAGGCTGACATCAACTGTAAGTCAAACAAATACACATATACATATATATTCATTACAAACCTTTCATCATCTCGTTTCATTTCAAATAAAACTGCGAGATTTATTACTTAATGTCAGTTAAAATTGTGTCGTAACGAATGAATCGTTAACAATCTCAATTATATATTAATAGCTGACCATATAAAATGGAAACGTACATCCATCAGAGATCATATAATTGATAAATGAACATTTCACCATATCGCGAACTTTAGATCCAAGCATGCTAACTTAAACAATTTCTTCCTATTTTCCTACACAATGCATCTAAATTTCTACATCATCGCTTAATTTCTAAATTTCTCACAGATATATAATTGAATAGATCATAGAAATTAAGTATTGTTGATTATCTAAGTGACACACTTGGATGTTCTCAGCTCTTATACATATATGTTTATTGTTAATTTGCAACCGTATGTGAATTTCCTTTGTGAAAGCTATATTACATTTCTTTTATAATTAGCAATTGTTATTTTGTCGCAGCATATTTCATACACGTATACACACATTTGAATAGTTTTGCATACGTTTTTTTAAGAAACCATTACTGACACCAGTTAGTAAAAACATTGTTTAGAGGAAATATGAAACATTATGTGTTAGACTATTTATATTATTACCAACACACAAATGTATTCAAAAGCGGAAATGATGTTTTATATTAAAAAACGTAAGAAGGAAGTGCGTCGTATTTTTACCAAATGATTATATTAAAATTGATTAATTATTTTGCTTTTAAATATTAACCTTTCCATAAATCATGCAATAAAACTGAAATTTTATATCTGAATGATGCGATGAGATTTTATTTTTCAAATTCTCTTTTAGCTGTAAATTTTCAATTTTCTTGCAATTTATCACTTTCTATTTCTCGGTGCATAGGAAGACCATTGGCGACCTCGATTTGAGGAAAAACTACCGTTTTATGTGTAAATAACAAAGACCATTTCAAGTAAAATTTCACCATTAAATTCGCGGTATTTACGTTTCAATTTTACGTTCTTACTTTCAACTTGTCCTGATTAGAATTTTACTCAGCGAATATGAGAGAAAAGTAGTTACATGATCAAAATACAAAGAAACTGTTTCTGACAATATTCAGCATATTTTTTCGTACAAATTTAAATATTTTCCCGATGCATGAATACTGAATGACAAGTATAAAAAGATTACCGTTTAAATATACATCTCTATGTATATTTTTTTCTGTTTAACGATTCATTACACACAGATTATACATTTTAAATTAGGAATATAAATTAATTGTTTTTATTATGTGATAATATGTAAATTCGTTAATATAATGAGATTATATAAAACTAAATATAACGTGTGCATGGCTCATATTTAACCCGTAATGTAACATATTTTAATTGATATAGTACTTACGTGTTACGTTGTAATTAACGTTTGACTCAATTAGTTACAGTATTAGGGCAAGTATTAATTGGAATAATAAAGTATCTTTAAACTGAACGTAGTTAGTAAATAAATGCCGCGATACTAACGCGAAGTTACATAACAACTTCAGGTAATCGTAAAGATATATAGTAACTGGATAAATACTGTTGATACTGGACAATATATACATATATACGGGATAAATATTCCTAATCTTTGTACTTTGTTCCCGTAGAACATAGTACCTTTATACATCAGTACTGTTGTACAGTGCACTGATGTAAATGTAAAATTGTGAATATTTATATCTCTATGTATAAGTATATACAGTTGTATGATAAAGCACTTACCACAAAAGCTCTCATCCTATCAAAGGTGTACAAATGATCAAAGAACAAACTGAATTGATGCAGTGTAAGCATCCACCAAATGCTTTTATTATGGTTCCCCTACCAGATGTCGAGAACTAAATCTCAATACGTTCTCCAAGTCGAAATCGTGAGAGAGCCGAGAGTCGTGCGACCATCTTCTTTTTCACCATGGGAACGATGTTGTATCTGTACACACAAACATACATACATACGTACACGTACATACATACATAGAATCTGTACACGTATAGTAATATGTATGTATGTTGTACGAGGGCGAAAGTGTCCGTCCGCCTTCAGCAATGGACACAGGAAAAAAATCAGAAAAGTACGCCGACGGTCATCGACTGCATGTGATGTACCGGTTATTAGATAAATCGACATTCAGAATGGACAGTGAAGATGACTTCCTTTTCATATACAGTGTTTCACTTGATACCATCAGTGTTTATTGTACATTTATTTCAGTCTTGTATGTTTGTTTGTCAGTGAACAGTTTAATTCTAAATGTGATAAACTAATATATATATATTTATTCTATACTTTAGTGATTCCAAACATCAAACATTCATGTGAATTATTATAAAAATAAGATCAAATTTTCCTACGATATTTCATGTTAAATTTAGTTCTAATTTGTCACCATTATCACAATATAATACTGATTATTTGATCAAGAACAATCATTAATAGTCATTTGACTTATATACAAGTTCTTAAAACGAATATTTATCAATAAATATTACTATCATAATCGCTTTATAAACGAACGGTGTCATAATATACAAGTTCTGAATAGACTGAATTGTTTTCATAATCCATTGATTTCATTGCCATTTTTTTGTCCGCTTTAAACAGTTTCACACATAGACAATCAGGCACTTTGTATTAGAAGAAATTCGAGAAATGCGTTAGAAAGTACCATATACATAGAAATTCATTTTATAGCATAAGAGTAAGATGTACACATTGCAAATACATCAGTAGGATTATTGAAAAGTGTGCAGATGATTCATTAATCTTCGCTTCACTGTCAGAAACGATAGTTTCATTTAGTAACGGAACATTATGTTCTTTGACTTGTAAATAAAACCAGTGTTCATTTCTGGAGAACATATGACAGGACTCATAAACATTGGGGTATATTTCCTAAGTAGAAAAGTAGGGTTATGGTTATTAAAAAGGTACTGGTACGGTGTAAATTAAATAGAAATATTACATGAAGTTATTTGTAATTCTGATATAATTCCTCCGGATGAATGCATATGTCATACATATCCTATATACATGTATAACTAGATGTATTAATTTAGCATGTTTAGCAAATTGCATGCAACATATAGAGTATGTCACAATTTATATAGTTATTTAACATTATACATGACTATTTTTTCACTCAATTCTATATTAACCATATCAATACTTGCTCTGATATTTTTCTAATAATATAATAAATCAATTGTCGTAAATAACATTCTCATTATGGGTTTCTTTTTTCCTTCTAATGACTTCAATTGATCTATTATTTCAGGCTGTAACGGTTAATCTTAGAAAAATTATCCAATTTCTTTTCGCTTTTTATCTCGTTTTGATGATGTAGCTGTATAATTGAATATCAATTTGTTAAATTAGAATTAAGCAAATTGCTTTTGCAGTTATAATTATTTATAAATAGATACTAATTATTAATGATTTCGAATATGCTAAAGTAACAATATCATATAATGAATAGTTCATAGCGAAACATATTATATTTTCGATGATATAAACAAAACACTAATCATGTTCTTGTAAGAATTGAGGATAATCATCATAATCTATTCTATATAATACTTTCTAAACTCGAATATGTAACATTGTTCTTAATAATATTCTGCAGTACCGTTAGATGTTTCATTATAAAACAAAAGTACACAAGTAGAATAATAGCAAGACGGTATATTCGTAGATTTTCAGTCTGAAAGCCATTTGCGTGATACAATTAAATTAATTTACAACAATTATCATGCTGGGAAATCAGGAGATTCCGCATGCAATCATAATGATTCAATAAACAACAAGAGAAGAATCTTTTAAATACCAGACTTTTTCTTCATTGTTTTGTAACACTCTGTATAAAATAACCGTACTACATTAGTTGTTGGACTGTTAGTATTTTAATAACGGACTACAAGAGATCATTTCATGTATGTGAAAGTATAGAGGAAATTGTTAACACAATATGAACACTATTTTTACAGTAAAAACTCCGACTACCAACTTCAAAACTTATTATACCTGTTGCATAAAAACACTGGCCCTAATTTCAGTATTAATATATACGAGTATGATGCAAGTACAGTACATTTATTATTTAAAATGACATTTCTTTCCAACACATCTGTAAAATACATTTCATTAATAGATAATGTAGTCAAATAATTATAAATAACTTATAGTTCAACTAAATTACCAGATTAGTATATGTATGGAGAAAAGAATATTAAAAAGAATATATCTGAATTCAAAGTTAATTTAAGAAAAAAAGCTCTGTAATTAACATGAAATTAGGAAATTACAATTTAATCAGCTAATATTCCAATTAACTTTACCCATTTGCAAAAGAAGAAGAGTAAATCTTCATTTTATTGCAGTTATTCTCATATTGCATATTCGCATATTCTTACTTCATAATTACTATAATTTGATACACTTTTCTGTTTAATATTGATGTATTTCAACAATAGATTAACCTATGATTTGCCTGTGTCATTGCACAGTGAAAAAGAAACAGTCTATATTGAAAACTAAGCTAATTGAATTCTACAACTATTCCTTTGTGAATACATCAATACATATGTACGTGATTGTAAGGTATATACGCCTAAATATATGTTGTACCGCAATAACACTACACAAGGGACTCGACCGAGTTTTGAGCTTTTATGTTAGCAATGTCCTTGAAATGAAACATGTTTACAACATGATATATCACGCAGGCTATGGACGAATGAACCAATACTTGCCTATAACTATGCTGACCAATACAGACATGGAACTCATGTGTAATTGTATTGGAATGCCATATAATTTATAAAAGAATTAATATCTCTTCATGTACAATATGCTGTAAAGTGTAATACTAATGTACTCAAAACCTAAATAATGTAAGTATGTTCGTGATAATACTGTACCTCGTTCATTTGAAGCGAATAATGTTTTGCTACATGTATAGAATATAATTCATCAGCATACAATATTAAAATTCATACAGTGCTTATGCTAATATCTATGAGAGAAAAGAACATAAGCTTTGTTATTTACAATTGTATATTTATATATGATGCTCATTTCCGACAAGAAATTAGATTTATGAATAAAGAAACTAAGATATGAGAAAATCGAATGTACAACAATGAACACATATTGATACAGGTGCAGATATTTGCAATGAAACAAAACTTGTATTGCAACAACATCGTACATACATGTATGTACATATCTAGGTTCCAATATAGCACAAGGCAGGTATAGTAGATCAGTTTAGACCATCACCGGACCGGTATTACTTGTTACAAGGCAATTAACCGCATTCTTAAAAAGAAGATGTGTCTGTTATAATCTGCCATTAGTCATTAAAAAATTAAAAGATGTAGGTTGTAGAGTCCACGCTAAACACTAAATTGTTTTGTTGCGTTTTTTTATTACAGTATTTTTACACTGCAAAAACATGAAGAGTTGTTCTTTTATTTTCAGACGTCACTTAATACACAATTAGAAATTTACATGAATAATATTCTGTTAAACAATTTTAATCTCAAGCACACTTCTGGTTATTCAAGAGTTTCCATTGTTCAGAAAAGCATTAGAATGCATAATAGGAGCACGAATATGTAACGTCAACCTTCCTTCACGACCCATCAACTGTCATTTTTCTTTTTACATTGTCTTTGACAGACAGTGTACAACAATCTTTTCTAATAACAAATATTCAAGATTACACGGGCAGTAATAACATAAACCAATTCTGTCATGTTATATTGTACGAACAAATTAATTAATGTTAATTCAGATTACATACATATTAAACATCCTGTAAGTTTCTCTAATACAAAAGTGTTTCTCAACATGGAAGTCGCGACTCCCGGTATTATAAATAAAAAACATTTTATAGATGTTGTATAAATATATATATGTACATGAATTCATAGATATAATTGAATGGCAACATTTATATACAGATGTCATTCAAACGAAACGTTTAACAAATACCTCATAATCTGTATATATTACGTATTTTATACAAACAATTTTATGTTAATTGTAAATCATGGCCTTCTGTGTATTTGTAGGCTGGAATGATATAATTCATTGTAAGATTTTCCAGTCAATACTTGTCTTATCACAGTTCTTGAAAACAGTGTGGGTGTAACTAGTAATTGTCACGTCTCATTAAAAATAACGGGTTATTGAATTTGTATGACTGCAACTTTATAATACTAGATACAGTTTCATATAGTTGCTATGTGTATTTTTTTGTGCGTGAAAATTTGTATTATTTTTGAATTGAAGTTAAACTGTGACATCTTTAATATTTTAAATAGTACTGACAGGTATATGATTTATTTTTATTTCTTGGTGAAAAAAGCATTTCATTGTTATCATATATTTAATCTCATTTTATAAATTATATTCCGGACATCCCATTCTTGTTTCCGAAGGATATTATTTACAATCAATTGTTGTATCCTTTGTCGATATCCTGTGTATTTATCATCAATTGCCTTATTATATTGTAAGCAAAACATATTTAATCTTGCAATAAATTAGTCACTAGAATGTAAATATAAGTTCATCGTATCCTAAAACAATTATATTCAGTGAAATCCATCTATCTTAAAATCTAAAGGGTTCGAAAAATTGTAGAAGAAGCATACAATTTGTCATTTGACAGCGATACGAAGATTTCTATAAAATTGATATTTTGTATGATACAAGCTTCATAATCACATTTCATGATAACGAGCATCAGGTTTAAATCGCTTATATAGACTACCGTCAATGCACATTTCTATAACATCTAATTCTAACTTATAGCTACATATATAATGCATGAATATACATATATACATTGTAGTATATATGTTACACATATGAACTACACGTCATGCATATCAGTTATTCATTTAATTACAAGCTAGGATTATTTCTCTGAAAACTCATTCAACGATAGAAAATAGAATTGTTTCTATTGAAAATTGAAACCTAAACACAACAGTTTTAGAACGATAATTAATATGGGAATAGCTATTTACTCTGCGTACCCTAATAATATTTCATATTTATAACATATTAATTTCTAAATAAGCTATCTATTACACTGATCAATAGTCATTACATGACCTGCGCATATATTGTTTAATTTATAATAACTATTCCTTACAAGACTTGTATCAATATTGGAATAATGCCTAATGTGAATATAAATATATGTAATATTATAACCTCTATTTGAAATGAACGTCGGTCAGGTAAGTGTTGAAGATTCGCGTTTCTAATATGTCAATGCACAATACGGACTGTACTGTACTACATTCGTTTAATGATACTTTGTGTAGAGGCTACGTGCAATGCAAGTACATGATTTTAACGTGAACTGTCACTTTTGCCTCAGGTTATGCACCAAGATTCTATAATAGGTGAATCTCCCGGCTGTAGGCACAATTTTTTAAAGAAACGATTAAGAAACTTTCACTGCGAATACGGCGTCCAACTCATACAGTACTTATTCGTTTCCGATATAGCATATAGGTAAGTGAACCGCACACTGTTGTTAGTTAGCCACTAGCAAACCACTGGCATCATTATCGACTCGTCAAAAATTACTTCGTGCCACCATAAGCGCATAAGCGACTCCACTTTCCACTGCAAACCATCGAATCTCTCTCCTAGACACAGATAAATTACTCACAGCCAATTGTGCACAAATATAATCGTTTTCTAAATAAAGGTCGAGCATTACTGAATATAGTTAATTCCACACACAAGACAATGTTATTATTGAAACCGAACCGAAACATAAATCATGTTTTATAAATCAGTATCAACTTGTAAAATGAGTTCTTCAGTTTTGTCGTTGTAAATTATTAATATCTTATATTGAGATAATTGTAAAATTGTTTATAAATGCGGAAGATATATGAAACATTTGTTAATTATACTTTACAAAGGAAGTCTAAATTAATATTTACAAAAATGAATCATTTTATCTGTAACTTATAGTTTTTAGTATTTTGTATGGAATAATAGTATGATTAAGTGTAACAGGAATATGTTTCGTGTTAAACGATACATGTATGTATGTATATTGCATGATATGTAACGCCACTGGGTGTTAAAAGCAAGGAAGTTCGAGTACCGTACACTCTACACGATATAGAAAGTGATGACTCTACGATTATCGCTTAGAAAATATCCCCGCTTTGTGTGAATTGTAAATTAACAAATATGGATATATCTATACTACACACAATTAATCACATCCATTATACGTGTCTAACATAACCCATACATTTACTTATTACATTACATAATGTATATACATGAACAATATCCATAAAACAAATTAAATATATACACAGCATATACACGTATTTACGAAAAATCAAAACAGTTTCTATGATAAAGTGTTTATAATACAAATAGTTATCTCTAATATTGTTTTTCGGGTATAAATACGAATTTATTTTTATTTTTAAATGAAACAAATCGTAATAATACAAAAACATAGATGTGTAACGTTAATATATTGTATAAATTATAAATTTAATTATGATGAAATGTTATTGTTATACTTATTTCATTGTTTTATTATTAATTTCTCATGCTGTCAACCAAATATACAGTTAGGGTATTGCATGTGTCTGACAACAGGCGCTTTTAAAACGCAAATTATTCATTGTTTTTTTCCATATCCTGACCTGTTAATTTGCATAAGAGTCAGGGTTATTTTCCGGGGGCTACGCAATTTTTCAGAATTCAGTTTTCTTACAAATTAAGTTATATAAAAACAAATTTATAGTCACATTATATTAAATATTTTTTTCAATGGTTTATTTTAATGAGAAAATTGAGAACATGTCTGATTTATATGCATTCCCAAACCAAAAATAACACTGAAAGAGGTTCACAGGAAATATTGAAAAAAACTAGAGAGTTCTAATAATTTCTTTATTTCACATATCAAATTCTAATACTAATTCTACATACATTTAACTTGAATACCGACGGATTCATAAACTGAATAGAATACTACACACACAACATATTCGATAATTTTAACATTTTTTTAATTATTTAATTTATATGTATCTCGCTGCCCGCAGCACTGCAAAGATCAACGACAATCAAACAGTGAATTAGAATAGAATTATCGAAAGCAAGAATTACAAGGCGCTATCCACACAAATATCAATTACCTAAACGTGTATGTTACCGTTGCTGAGCTGCTGGTGCGCATTTATAACGATACAGACCTCTCTGTGCCTACATTTCATCTAGTACACAAAATAAACATTCTAGTACACATTAAACATATCTGATACGACTCACAAACTCTGAGATAGATTCACTATGCATCTAGCAACTGATATAATACTAAAATACTCGACAATCATGCTGAGTTTATACATAACCTTAAACTAGAACCATTGACAATCTATTTTTCTGCAATCATGGTACAGAATTAAGTATTAAATTCAAAAGAAATATTACTGTTTTGTCCTCCATAGCTATGACTTAAATCGTAGTACATAATTATTGTTCTATTAAATTATAATTTTGTTTAATTTTATAGTTTAATTCTTGCATAAACTCAGCATTCGATACACAAAAGTTTAATGCTTTTATCATAACACACTAAATGACAAAAGACAATTAATAAAACATACGTCTCCTATCGTCTCATTATTGTTATTAGACATTTATTTAAATAAAAACTTCAAACTGAAAGCTAAAATACAAAATAAAAACAGCAGTAATTGTAAAAATATCGGGATGGTTCTAAGTTTGTTTGAAGGAAATCGTATCTCCATTTTTTTTGCAAATGATCTACAGTGTTCCCGCTTTTTCATATTTTCATTTCTGTATTCTAATTCGCTGTATCCATATGATTCTACTTATGATTCATGTTGACAAAAATTACAGCTGTATTCTTTTTGTTTTAATTCGTCTGAAACTTGACGTTAATTCTAACAAGAAATCCTGATCGATATTTATTGATAATTTCACGTTGACACTCAAACATAAGTGATGTTACACAGATTACTTAGTTTATATTTTATAAAAATGTATATAAAAATCTTACGGGCGTTTAAAGCCAAAATATTCAATACTACTTATTGTATTTAATATTATCAATATTTTTTGTTGTAATACAGAGAAGTGTTTTTTTTTCTTGTAAATATTTATATGCGAAAGTTACTCGTCATATATTTTGCGTTATTTTTTTTATTTATGCTGTTTTATATTTGTGTAAGGCAGTATTATTAATGTTAAACAAGTTGAAATCTGAACACATTGTAATCATAAAGCGTCATGTAATAATATTCTTTGCATTGACAAGTTGGAACATGCTCTGACCAGCAATTAATTATTGTATAACTACTAAATACTTATTAGAATATTCTAATAATTTACATATCTACTTGTTACAAAAATGTTAATATTCACGTTGATTATTCTACATTACTCTCTACGTATATTTGTGGTGTGTACTATTTTTTCATTTAACATGAATACAGCTAAATGTGTAATATGTATTATATTTTTGGAAGCATTGGAACAACTATATATTTGAGTAAAAATCAGTCTAAAACCTTAACACCGAGTGTATTCATTATGGAACAAACTATACTATTTAATAAATATATATATTATGCATTTTTAAATTCTAAACAACTTTTTCAAATAAATTTTTCCTCTAAAATGCACTGGGAAAAAAATTTTCTATACATGAAAAAATTAACCCGTAAATTGCTATGTTCGGTTTTTTATGGGCACCCTGTATATATATTCTTGGGCGTATTTAGTAATTTTTATTATTACACCTTCTTATATATGAAGGGTTACTGCATATTATTCTAAGAACCTAGACATTAATACGTATGCTTGTTACAAATATACATGTTAGTAATATTACTGATTTCTTTTTTAAAGAGCAGCTAAATATTTATAAATAAATAACCTGTTACTTCCCTAGCTAATCTACTCTATTTTGCTAATATAATTTCAGTATAGCATCTTCCAAAAGTCCAGCAAATATATTCCTTATACTGCATTCCACAAATATATAGCACAAAATAAAATATATCTATGGATGTACTACATTGCACAATTGTAAAACTCTATTATTGTTCAAGTTAGTCACAACGGATCCTTTACATTTACACCATACACATTCAATTTTATTTCACTGCCATAAAGTGAGGTTATACACAGTAATACCTTGATTTACTTCCCTCCGCTTCATATAGCAGTGTCAGTGACGTATGTATTTCTACAAGTTTTTCAGTACATGAGCTAAATATAGCCCTGTGATTCTAAGATTCTCGAGTGTTCTTTGGTAAGATCATTTCTGCTAATACATTCAAAAGAAAAGAGAAGTAAAATATAACTGTTTAATTACTTAAATTTACTCACTGGTACTCCACATAGAGCGGTGTATGACTAAGTAGCACTTATATTGCAAATGTTTGGTTATAAATTAATGTTGTCATTAAAATGTATATGTTGAGTATCATAGGTTCATCATTACATAAATAAACTACTAATATTGCATATTTTTGGCACTCCAAAGCGATATATGATTGGTTTAGATGTATGTATGCACACGTTCAATATTGCTTGGTACAGAAAATTGTGTTTATTTTAGAATAATTTATCAGTTCCATCCCAAAAACAAAATTGACAAAGCATTGATATTAAAAAAAAGTTTTTACTACGAAATCGCTTAGAAGTGCAAACAAATTTGTGTATAATAAGTACATAAACATAATATAAATTAAGTTTGAATATTGTTTGTTTTAAATAAGCCTATAATACATTGCGTTCAATAAATTGAAAATATTTGTAAAGAATATAATAATTTACGTATTATAATTTTAAGCAGTAATGATAAGTAATATATAATATTCAATTTAGAATTCGATATTAATGATTTTTACGTAATCTTTATCCGGTAGGCCTATGAAAATGTCCTGAGATTTTGTAAATGATAGGTTAATCGAAAAAAAAAACGTATATAAATAAAACCATAAATAAATAATACTTAATTGTTAAGAAGTACTTTTAAGTAGACAATTCATAATAAAATAATTATTTCACATCCAAACTAATATTCAGTATGATTTGATTCGTATCTTTTTACTCACCTGAATATTCCAATCGTATTATTTACAAATTAATATATGTAAACAATACGAAGTTAGCGGAGTGTACTAATTTGCTTTGCATTTTATTTAAGTAAATTTTCCGTTCTATCTTCCATTTATACAGAACAACAAGGTTCGAATGAAATATGGTTACGTAACGAATTTAATAAATAAACAAATTGATTGAAATGTCATCTGAAAGAATGAAGTAATATAATCCACTTAAATAAAACTCACCGAAGTTCGATATTATTCATTTCCATAATGGCAGAATTGTTTAACTGCTGGTTGTCTACTCTCTCGATCGGTATTTGCACAAAACAATTCACACTACATACATTCGGCGCAGACTCAGATAAACATTTACTATTTCTATCCAAAACTCTACTCGACGCTAATTCATCACAAGACAGTGTCGTATGATTACTAGTCCTATTGATACATGTATCACCGCCAGTAACAGGTAAATTAGCCGGATCTAACCTCAATTCACATTCGTAATTGTCCACTCGACTGCTGACATTATCTCTAGGCAAATCATTCGACCGTGTTACATCGAAGAAACTATTCAGCACGTGATTTTTATCGAACACATTCTCATTTTCTATGACAATTTCCGCTATATATTTAGGTGTTTGTGTCAAAGATTGTGGACTTGCTGAAGACTTATAATCTAAACTCAAAGTTGGCCATGAAGAATCTTTCTGTAAGTCTCTTTCGATGGCTAAGAACTTGCGCCGTGATTTGTCGATATTGTGATACTTGAATCGTAATTTCTTGAACACCAGATGTTCGATAATGCACACTTCTACAATAGTGGCAATGATGAAGTGTGCAATAGCATAACCTAAAATATACAACTTAAATTCCCACACCGGTGGTAAGATCAGTTCGAAATTATTTTTAAGAAACTCGAATGGATTAAGTACTAAGTAAGCATTAAATACTGTAAGTCCAATGGCACTAAGAATAAAACCATAGTTTGAAAAGATCGACTGACGATATGGTTTTCCTTTGGAGAAAACAATAGCTAAAATGACGTATTGGAAACTAGACAGTGCAAATATCGTATAATTCTCATAGCATGCTACATTCTCTGATTCTTCTCTGTGCGAGGCATTGAAAGGAACGAACCATTCCTCTGCCTGAACGTGTTTGAATGCAGCCACTTGAAATGCACCCACCAGAAACAGTTGTAGGAACAAACTCAGTATCGGTGATAAACTTATCAAGCTACTTAGTGGTGTCTCCTTAACTAGTTTACCGCTGTACGCTTCTGTTTTACCAAAGAAAAATGCAAATATTGATATGATGAACAAGTCTATATAGAGATATTGTATGTCGGTTAAATTAGAATCTATGCTGTACAGTATCATGACTGATATGAATTGACACAGTGAATACGACGCCATATACTTGAAAATACCAAAACTAGTCACGAGAGCTGCACGGCCTTCCTTGATTATGTTCGGTACGCAGGCAATGTTGGAATTCTTCGACGTGAACGGTGATGCCACACTTGATTCAGCTTCGGACAGGGAGATACCGGTATGTGCGGCTTTCAAAGCACCACAGTCATTAGCTCCATCACCGCACATAGCTGAAACAAACACAGTCATTCCGCATTATACTCATAAAATATTTCATTCAATACAAAACGTTGTCAAAACATTACTAGTAAAACATGTTCATTTAGTATTGTTTATTTTCATCTTAAATTACTTACCAACATAATATCCCAATCCTTGTAATTCCTCCACAAGTTGTTGTTTCTGATCTGGTGACATTCGAGCAAAGATGGCGCCTCTGGTTACCAACTTCGGTATCAAATCAGGATAATAAGTTCTTATAGAGGACCACACTTTACCGGTTAAACCAAACCGATAGTTGTTGAATAGAGACTGTGGTTTTTCAGCATAATCTGCGTTATGCGCAGCAGATACCATAGCTGATTCCACTGTTTCTAAACTGGCAACACTGGCAGAATCCGTTATACTGTAATCACCGCAACTCTGAAATAAAAATATCCATAAATGTATTGACATACATCAACTACAATGTAAATACGAAATACATATGTAGAATGAAATCCACAGTTAATACTTACATTAGAAGTAGTGAGTTGTTTGTTTTTAGTGTTGGTAAGCGTGTAATATAGTTGTGGTGGAGAATCTCCATCTATATTCACTGTAATCACACTCTGACTTGGAGCTATGATACCGCATTCCTTCGCTACACTAACAGCTGTTAATATGTTGTCGCCTAAATAGAATCATACAGTTTTTGTATACATCATATTAGTGCAAATTGATCACAAGTGTCATTAATAATAAAACTACTAACCTGTGACCATAATAGTACGGATATTTGCATTATTCAACATGGATATACTCGGTGTCGTATCAGGTTTTAACCGGTTCTCAAGAACAATTAACCCTAGTAAATTCATATCACATTCAATAACATCTCTCTGGACTCGAAGAACTTTGGCGTAAGACATTTTGTTCAGTATTTTATGCGCCATAGCAATAACTCTGAACCCCTGTTGTGTATATGCCTCAAGAACATTTAAGAAATCTTCAGGAACACTTTCTGGTGTCACAAAATTCAGAATCATTTCAGGTGAACCTTTACAATAGTATTCAAAATGTTGACCGCACAATTTACGTATTATAACGCCCATTCTTTGACTACTACTGGAGAACGGAAACTCTCGAATGATACCGATATCATCGTTTAATTCCGTGTCAACGCCAGCACTGGGAGAACATTTTGAGGTAGCTGGTTTTACAACTGTCGGGAAGATCATGTTGAATTTAGTATTATCGGAAGTTTCGTGTTCTTCTATTATCCATTTAGTTGATTCGAACATCTGTACAATACATTAGGAACAATTAAAATAGTGATACATCCAGAAACATTTATATTACTTGCATATTGCTAGTTTTTAGTTGCACGGAACTGAATTATTATTTATAATATTTAGGTTTAACTCACCTTCAAATCTAATGGATCTCCTGTAATTTGTTTATCAATAAGAGTTAACGAATGACAGGATACCATTCCGCAGAAGAAAGTATTCATAGCCATACTTTCAATATTTTTAACAGGTATGTCAAAATATTTGTCTCTAATTGGTACAACACACAACATGTCTAAACCATCTTCAGTCAGAGTTCCTGTCTATAAACAAAAATATTAATAGATAACTAACAGCCATACTTTCACTGTGCTATAACCAATAAATAAAAAGAGTCCCCGTTCGTTGATCTTTGTTTATTATTAATTAAATCTATAGATGTCTTACCTTATCGAAACAAACACAATCAATGGATCCAGACACATTAATTGTTCTTGGTGAAATACAGTAGATATTGTTTTTCTCCAATCGTTTCTGTGCGTAGAGTCGACCAACTGTCATCGCTGCCGGTAAGGCAGGTGGTACCACAATTGTGATAAGATCCATTGCTTCCAATACCAAATCTCTGACAGCTACACCTCGATAGAACTACGAAGCAAATCCCAGAATATATTTCGATAACAACTCATCAATATGTTTATTTACCTTTGTCAACACCGTATATACGAAACCAATACTAGCTATTCCTGCTAATAGTACGACAAATCTATAACTATCCTTCTCAAACCGGAAATCTACTGGAGGAGGATACAGAATACTTCTTACCAATCCACCTAACAACCAAACATTTACATAGAATTTTCTAGAAGCTATTTTCATATTAGAATCTAATACCTTTTGCAGTTGTAAATCCTGTTCGAATAACGATTGCTAGTACCTTTTCATTGCCGAAATATCGAGTCTGTATAACTTGGGTGCCGCAGAAAAGTGTATGCCGCGAATGCTCTTTTTGATCGTACATTAGGTTAGGGATATTTGGTATTGGTGTTTTGGTAACGGGCACAGATTCTCCTAAAGAAAATACAATTTTGTATAAAACAATTATAAATATTATTTAGCACTATAGTTAATAATAAATTTCTAGTTTCATCGTTAATATATTTGTATTATCGTTCAATTATGCTGTTCCTAAATTGGTTTTGTAATCTTGTCTGTGAATTATAAATACATTACTTTCGTATTCAACGGTTTATATTGATATAACCTCCAATAATTCACGATAATTCTGTCATTGGTATTGTGATTTCTAACAAAACCCGAAAGTCTCATAAAAATAGAATATGTAAATTGTCTAATATAATTATGTAGACAGATACTGGGCTACTGGGACACAAGGAAATTTCCTAGTAGGCCGCTCTTAATTGAGGCCGGTCGGTTATACATAATTACTCCTGTCAAATTTAGAATACATAATTTACTGCTAAATTGTGCTGATCATATTGCAATTTTCCAGGCTAAAATTATATTATTCGCTGGTAAATGTCAGTAACAAAGAATTTATACTAGGTCATCTAAGCATATTTATATTTTTTCCCAATACTGCCCTGAATATACTCGGGCCCAGTACAAAAATAATTTACGGTGCCGAAACATAAGACAGCAGAATACGGATGCACTAATTTACTTCAGCGAAGGGAGCAAGCAAATAAAAATTGTTTAATGTGTAATTTATGAAGAAAATTGCAAAAAATAGATCAAAGTATTGAATATGAAGATAGCAATTTCAACTCCCTAAATGTGCCCCTTGACTTCGACTATACCCGTAAAACCGATACTTGCCGAAGCTATTTACAAACATATTCTTACCTGTTAGCATGGATTCATTTACAATGCAGTTGCCAGTCAATAAAACGGCATCGCAGTGCATAATGCAGCCATGTGTTGGTATCTCTAGGATGTCACCAGGAACTAGTAATTCAGTAGATATGACTTCCGTCTGTACACCATCACACATAGTGGGGTCTTGTAAGATTTTATTATTACCTCGAATAACAGTCGCAACGTCAGAACTGTGTACTGTACTTTTTAAGTTATGTTGATTCTAAAATTATAATAATAATAAATTGCGCTTAGAATAAACAAACAGAAATATGTTACAAAGTGTTGATATTTACCTTGCGCGTCTGTATAACTGCCATCATAATGCCACCAGCAGACATAATCAAAATAGCCATGGCATAATAATAATAATTGTCAGCAAACCACAAACAAAAACTGAACAATTGAAAGATATAGAACGGATTTAGAACTTCCAAGAATAATAGCGTTAATACTGTTTTCTCTGGTACCACAATTTCATTTGGCCCATAAACTAATCGCCTATACAAATAAACATGAAAATTAGATAAGATATATATGTGTAATTGACAATAAAAATTGCAAATTACCTCATAAACTGTTCATGACTACTCAGTCCTTGTGATTTATGAAAGATTTCACTTTTAACTCCAACATCTAGTCCACGTAATTTAATGAATTCATTTTTTTCCGCATCATACACGTATATCAACTTTTTACATTTGAAAAATAATAGACGGTCCACAATTTTGAAGACTCCATTTCGAAAATGCACCGACAAATTGTTTGGTATATCTTTGAAGTCATTTTTAACACTAGATATGCAGTTATTTTGTTGATCATTTTCAAGTTTTTTAACAGTATCCGGAGTTAATACCTGTAGTGGTTTTACGTGGTATATTTTGTGTTTATTTTTATAAGATTCCTGGAAAAAATTATCATATTCGATTCGAAATATTTACTAAAATTATTAACATAACTATTTATAGATAAACTATATGGAGAAAATTGTGTTAATTTTAAACAAACTTACAATAATTAGAATGGTTTCAGCTGAATCAAATGCACATTTGGAGCTGGTAACGAATAGTAGCCAATGTGGAATCCAGTGAAAGAATAGCCGAAGTACTCCGCCAGAAAGAATAATGAAAAACCATGTAACAACAGTTTTTAATTTATTTCTTTTATATCCATAAATTTGCATTTGATCATCTTCGCCGTAATTTATGTAGAATGATCGTGTTGTTGAATCAGATGTATCTGAAACAAATGATTTATATTAGCGATAGAATTATTAAAAATAATAAAACCACACGTTGAACAATATTTCACTTATCTCATTAATAAACAAGTAATATTAGCGAAATTTCATTAAAATGACGAGTAGATGATATGACAGACATAAATTTGTTTAATTCAGCACTGATTTTCATTTTCCTCGTATACTCTCATTCAATATATATCGTGAAAACGTGACTGTAATGTGAACGTGTTTGAAGGTCATGTTAAAATTAGCATAGACGTACATGAATAGCATTAAATGTGTATTCCTGCAATAAAACCTGGAAAGTATTTTTTCTCCAATGTGTCATACTATTTAAAAATATAGAAAAACAGAATAATTATTCTCTGACGTCAGTAAGCTTATATGATGAAATGTCTGAGTATCATGCAAGTTTTCCCATTAAAACTCACTGAAATGTGTTGCTTTACGCAAAATTGCCGTTGCGTTTACAATTAAAAAACTTAATTAACTTTAAAATGTCAATAATAAATCTACATCCTATGACACAAAATATGAACTAGCATTTTCTGAAAAAACAGTAACCTTTCACTGTATGCCATTTCATTATCGTTCTTGCGATAAACGACTGCTTTCTGGCAAAACCAGGTCGTCGTAATTACCTAAATGTAATATGAAAAAGAATGTACAACATAATCGAAAAACTATTATAACATTGAAGGTAAACAACGCTAGAATCCAATCAACAAAAATTGTGTTTTTTTCCCATAATCATATAATTATCATGTAAGTATGCTACGATGTTAAATATGAATAACCAATACGGAGAATGATTGTTATTATTCGATATAATTTATTTAAATTTATGTATTTACCAGAAATCAATGACGCATAAACCATCGACGTACATGTTTCTACCAAGGTGGAATAAAATATTAAAATTATACATTTATTATCTCTCACGTCAGATCAGATATGAAAATAATTAATAGCTGTAATCAATATTGATACAATTAATTCTGATTCTGTAACAAAGATAAAGATGAAAACAAATCCGTGATATTTGTAATATTCAGAATTGTAATAAAAATACATTCTTATTTATTAGATTACTACATTTCAGTCTAATTCATATGCTACCTAAGTATATCATATTGTTTATTTGCTTCTATTTACTTGCTACCCTTTCAAGAAATATAGGATGTATTAATCCACCACATCGGTACCAAAATACTAATTAATTAGTTAATACGTACATCCTGGAACAAATCACTCTTCATAACCATCCTAATCAATAATTATTTACGCATCACCAATTCATCACATTTATATAAACGGATAATAATCATCTTAAAGTTGTCACAAATATTTGAAACGTAAAAAAATTTAAGTTTATATTAGGAATAATTATAGTTTAATTATTCAAGATCTGATGTTTGTGTATTGACAGTTACAGACTAAAACTGAATAATTTAAATATATTTCTGGGTATTTTTCGCAGGGATATAGGCATATGCCTGCAAAACCGAAGAAATAACCATGGCAACATGGTTATATAAATAAACGCGGGTTCGATTCCCGTCTAGAACATTGCCATACATGTGGTTCGCATTCCATAAAAAACTGTAGGTGCCGTCCTGGTGTGAGCTGGCAACTCCGCTGATGGACGTTAATAAATGCTTATTTGTGCTACCCCAGGTAACTGGGATATAGCGTGATGTTGCGTTTTTTTGCGTTTTTTCTGGGTAGAATTTATTTCAAAAGATGTTCTCATGGATAACAATTGAAAGTATTATTTCCACATGTTTGTTACTGTCCTCAGCGCCGGATTAAGGTATTTTGAATGCCCTAGGACATTATAATATTATTAAATTTTCTATTTCAATACGGGGCCATTAGGTTTTTCCAAAGGTTTTTCATGTGTGACACTAGATAATGCAGTCCTTCTTAAATTATCAGTACACAATGTTTTAATTTTATACTGTACTCATATTTCAGCAGGCTATGAATCTCAAGATAATTAAAATAAGCTTGCGTTTCACGGGAATTATGTCCCACGTCCTGTAATTAAATCCAATTCTCTTTATTTTTGCATACTCTTACCTCTTATCTGATTTCACAATTGTCTGAATCAACAAAACCCTTGCTCCGTCGGTAAAATATCAAAAGTACGTGTATGTAAAATGAATTTATATGTAGTGACGTAGACCTATAATTGTATATTCTTATCGTATCGTCCAAGAAAATGCCACGGTAAGGTTACATATAATGTAAGGTTTCTATAGAAAAAAGCTTACGCCCACAGTTCGTGAGTTGTAGACATCACACTATATTCATCCCAATAAACTTATAGATTTATTTTCTAGGGCACGGCCCAACGTAGAAATACCTATACATATATCACCTTGCGACCTAAATACTTCAATATCGATCATTGTACATTTAAAATCTGCATCACATGTTTTCTGGTACTTGAAATGTTGTCATAAATACAGGTGCAGCAGTACCAGTTCGCAAAAATTGTCACGCGA
>JAGJTL010000016.1:6361005-6373301 GCA_022063505.1 Calosoma granatense
ATGTGTCTGTACCAGAACAGCATAAAGTCAAAAAAAATATTTTACGATATGTTCTGGCTTAAAATATGTAACATTCAAAATAATAAAAAATGTAAATTAGTTTCGTTGATTATTGCTTAAAATAATCGCAGTCCGTAATTTTTGGAAAAGTAATATATAATAGACTGCAATTATTTTATACGAAGGCTATACAGAAATATTTCTCATAATTATATAGTAATAAAAAGCACATTAATTTTAGTAAAACCTTCGCATTTCAAAAAGTGTCACTTTACCTGACGTTTATTTTCACTATAAAAATTTAATTATATTTTAAAATACCCATGCATTCAAAAATGTATAAACTATCATTTATTATTTGTATAATATAGAAAATAGTTATTGTTTACAAATAAAAATAACAAAACTGTTTGCGAGCTCAATTTATAATTTTAAAAATTTGTAAAATTTGTACAGAAGTCTTATTAATAACAACTGAACGGTGATTGCCATACAATAATTGCAAATTGACACATATACCATTTACAAATGGCCTTGCAAATATATATAAAATGGCTACAACAACCCGATAATTAATCATTTTCAATTTTATAAACACCAATCTATTAGCGGTAACTTCAAAATAAACATGCTGAAACCCCAAAACCTCATCTTTCAGATTTTTTTTTGGTACATATTATTTTTAATTTTTTTTAGGCCCACAGATATTAAGAAAACAGAACTTTATGTCTATATTTATGTAAAAAAACATGCGTTACCCATATTACACAACTTTGTATTATTTACATTTATTTAACACGATTAATTCTTTTTCTTTCATATTATTCTCATATGCCTACATTTGATTATTGGTTATTATCATTTAAATATCCGTTATATCGAATGCTTTATTCAATGCATTTAAATCTTTATTATCCGTAAATGATTTCAGTTCAGGTCTGTTCATGAGTCCAACACACATTCTTAATGTTGACCAAATTGTATCCGATATTTGGCTACTTGATTGTAAATTTGATAAATCTCTTCCTTTCGCTTGTTGATTTAATGCTGTCAAAAAGTGTTCTGCAGCTTCCCTAAAAATACACAAAATTCAATTATTTACTGTGCATACAAACAGTAAATCCTTAACCTAACAACTTTACTATGATTCGGTGCATACTTATGTACTCCTAAGTTGATACATGTGATACCGACATTGTATCTGGCTCTTATAAAACCAGGAGATATACGTAATGCATTATAATAAGCATCTACAGCTTCCTCTGGTCGATTTCCATTGGCTAGTGTTGCACCCAAGCGATTCCACAGTCTAGAATCCTGAAAATCAGAACACATAACCTCAAATATACATTCTCATATGAATTCCATATTCAAATACATGCGTGATCTAGAAGAATCATCATGAATTTATACTGGTGAGAAATATTATCATTTTCTAATAAACATATAGTAATAATAATAGTGTAAATTATACATGTCAATATTCAAGCATATACATACTTTATTTAACATTTTAACAACTGTATATACTTACGTCAGGTTTTATTTGCAAAGCAGTTTTAAAACAATCCACTGCTTTATCATATTCTCCAGATAAATTAAATAAAATACCCAAACAGCACTGTACTTCATAATCAATATCAACTGGATTTCGTTGTGCAGCTCTAATAAACATATCTTGAACCTGTTTATGCTGATCCCTGAAAGAACACACTGTACAGAATTTATGAAATACATGGAGAAAAGCATACTTACTGTGATAAAAACGCAGGCACAGACCATTTAACATTATAATCAGCTGGCACTAAATCTGTGTATTTCGGGTTATTTTTTAACCAGTTGCCTAGTGTGAAACAGGCTTGATTCTGGTAATTTTCGTTCGTATAACACACTGCTAAAGACATGATGGCTATTAAGTTAGACGGCTCTAATTGGAGACACTGTTTTAACGCATATATTGCATTTGGATCCTGAAAATATCGTCATACTAAATACACGGTGACAATATAATTGTGTTTATTATTTATTGAACAGTGATACCTGTTCATTCTCAGCTTGTGTAGTTCCTAATAGTTGCCATGCTTCAGGATTTTCTGGTTCTTTTTTCACAGCTGCTTCGAAACATAAAACTGCACTTGGCAAATCACCTGCAGCTAATTTTTCTTTACCCGCTTCTAACGGATTTTTTAATTCGGACATCGGATTTGCCTCACTAAAATTATATTCCTGGAAAATAACATAAATTATTTTGATTGGTAGGCGAAGATTAGTTGAATGTCTGTTACTTTATAAGGATCATACTGTTCCGAGTATTCAGACAACCAAGGTTGTGCATCTGTAGCATCTTTATCCGATAACTTTTTCCATTCTTCATGGAATTTACTCCAAATATCCCCATTGGCATTTTCTATAACATAGATATTTACAAGTAAAACATTACTGTACAAGCGGTTAAGATATTAAAATATCATTCACTTACTGTTGTCCGTCTGTGGTTCATTATATTCATTTGCCCATTTTTCACTGAGTACTTCTTCTGAATTATTATTCCCGGAAAATTCTTGTGCCCATTTATCAGCTACATCATTTTGTATATCGCCTATCACCTTGCCATCTTCTATTATTAACGATCCTTCTCCTACTTGATTCATAAATTTCATAAACTAAAACATAACCTATTATCAAGGCTGTCACAATGTAATTTTACTATAAATGTACCTTAGAGTATGCGAACTTAGGATCGTTGACTGTATTCAGCAACTCGTTAGCAGTTTGCTGTATTTCATTCGCTTCACTTATCTTGTCATCGTTCGCTTGTTCCAGATAATCTCTTGCCCAATCTTCTCCAAGACCTAATTCATTCAGATCTTCTGAATGTGCATGCTCATTTAATTCGGTCCATACTTCTTCTTGATTTGGAGAAGGCTGAATATAAAATTGTACGCATTATTTTCATTCACTATTTGAAGAATCAAGGGTCAATTTACCTCAAATTTTTTACCATCTTGCAAATATTGCAATGCCCAAATGTCATCGTTTAAATGATCCTTTACTTTGGATGCAGGTACAGGGGGCATGGCAAATCTTTGACTTTCGATTTCTCTCATTTCTTGTAATAAACCTACACAAGACATTCATAGAATGAACATATATACTTATATGACACAAAGACAAGATGATACAAGAATAATAAAAAATATAAATGTATTCTCTTAATAGTATTCTATATTTTATTCGAACTTAGAACACACTCCATAGCTAAGCTGTCACTGGTAATGTATAGTAAGTATCGTATAAGCTATAAAACTATAGCTTACAAAACAGTTATAACAAAAATTAACTAACAATATTAAGATACATGAATAAAGATACCCTACTGTTGTATTCATTTCAAGAAATTGGCACGAAATTCAAAAAAGATGACATGAATAGATCACAGTCTAAGAAAACACTGAAAGGAATATGTATGCATTATAAATTAAGTTTGAGAAAAATAAATCACAGCTGTCATTATAGTTAAATCATACAATGTCAATATGTATGTGCGAAATACATGTAATGAACACTTATTATTGGAATCTGTACATATATATTAGTGGGCTATTATCATCATCATTTCATAAACACATCAACAAATCTAACTCGAAACTCATACGAATTTTCGGACGGAATAAAAAGCAATTCATACTTGTCATTATAAGAAATGTATCATAATCAATTTATGAATTCCCTACCATCCATGTGAAAAGTTTGTGGTACAGCTCTACTTTCTTGTAAGAACTGTTCCACCATCTGATCTGCCTCTGATGAAATTGACTGATATCCATAAGTGTCTCTCAATGTGTGATCAGACGTTAAATGTCCTGTCAATTCTAGAACGGGATTTGCTCCACCACAATCAGCCTCAGTTAAACCATGAAATGCCATCTCGATATTATTGTAATGTACACACTAAACTGCAACAATAAAATCGCAATTACAATAAACACTTGAATTCATAAGATATTCAATTACATACAATTAGTTTACACAAGTATTGTATTGTTACTTATTTGTCAACAATAATTCTAATTAATAATATAGTTATGTTAACGCGTAACAATTATCAAAATGTTGCAATGACTTTTAAAGAAATTTTCAGGTTATCACATTGAAAATAATGTCCTAAGTACGTCAGTATCAAGGTGTAGAAAATAGTCAGGGAAACTGACATACGATGTTATTTCTACTGATAATTTTATAAAATGTATTGGTTCCAAATTCCACAACTAGATTACGCGTATCTTAAATACCCGAGAAATTTAAAATTTGTTATAAACTTGCAACAAAAACTTCCATTTCAAAGAAAATGTAAACAATTAAAATAATAAACACAGATATATTGAAAGCAAATATTGTTTAATACTAATATGTATAACCCAAAATAATATATCAAGAATTAAATTTTATAAAATTATCTTACTCGTTTAAATATTATTTTGTACACAATTCATTCTTGCAAAACACATAATACATAGCACATAATAGTAATATTCGTAACTATGTATTTAAAACATTTGACATTTCCGGACAATTGCGGTTGCCATGTTAAACCTACATGGAGCCTATCATTACATAGAGCAGCACTGTTTATTATTCTACAGTACTACATATCATTTTACAGTTTCCTGCAATATGTAATACCTTCCTTATTAATTTAAAATAATACATATTGTACCTTTTAGTTTACAGATGTCTCTGGCAATTATCATTTTTTTTAACGGTTTTTATAAATTTTCACTTTCTATAATATTTAGCTGTATGAGTTTGGTTTGCGTTAAAATTTGAGTTCTTCTATTATCCTATGAACTAAGCTTATGCATACTGTAAATTGAAATAGTGCAGGACTAAAATGCATATATTTTTATTGTAAATGAAACGCAAGCTGTTTATTTGAATTTTATTGTAAGAATTATATATTTATTATATTATCTTGTAAGGTTAAAATAAACAGCAATGTACATAGATATGTATTATACATGACCGGCATAGTAATAACAGAGTTAAAAACGAAAATATTAACAAACTACGTTTATGTAACTATACTCATTCATTAATAGGGATTTATTTATTGAAAATCAAAAGTTCTACCTAAAGATGTATCTGTACAATTATTTTGTTTTGGTGAATAATTTTGTATTGTTCATAGAAAAGTATGCATATTTTGTTGAAATTTATTTTCTTTCATTACTTTTTTTTAACAATGACTCGTATCTACAGCACCTGATTTCATTTTGCCGATTGTGTTCACTCGCATTGAGCAATAAACAAAATAGATTTTTTAATATTAGATTTATGTAGCAATAAAAAGAAATTTATATACACATACGAATACAAACCAATAAAATCATTTTTTCTACTTTTCCAAATTTATAATTAATTGTACAAATGTATGTAAACAATATTTAATGTGGAGATTTTTGATATTGTAGGTCATTTCTATTGATTTTCGAAATGAAATACTACCGAAGATATTTGGACTGTCGTACCCTGTTGTTTTTTTAATAAAGTGCCAAGTTACAAAATACAAAAGCTAATATTATAATTATTTGTTATGCATATCTGCATATAATAGCTTTCATATTAAGTAACTCTGAATTTTATTACATAGTAATAAAATTGCAAATCAGTAATGTTTCATTTCGAAAATCTAGTATTTTATGTTACAAAAAGAGAAAAAAAACAAATGTCATATTTTCTCAATCGAGTATTGAATGCATCAAGAGGTTTCATATGGAACAAAATTGCAATATGTACGTATATATGATTAAATCTATTTATCTATAGATTTATCTTGACGAACTCTATGCTCGGTTAACAAAAATATTGACATCTATTTTTTAATGAAATATCATTAACACAAATTCATATTCATATCAAATATTGTTAACAATAGTTAAAATAATAAAATTTCATACTATGTCAGCTGTAACATAGTAAGGAAAAAATAAAATATGAAATAAAAATAAATGATGTATACATCTTGACTTCGCAACCCTAAAAATATTAACACCAGTTACGGGCTACGCCTAAACCTTATACTTAGTAACTTTTCCAGCATCTATTGCGACAAGTGTTACGAGCATTTGAGAGGATTCGTCGACAAACAGAAGTAGCAACCGCGCAACCGTTACAGCAACAATACACTTGCAATTCTATAAACACGTCATTACAACCATCTATCTTTTATATTCATCATACACGCATGCACGCGTACAGAGTAGAGTAGAGTGTTGTGAGAGGAGACAGAGTAAATTGTTTAAATATACAAACTCTCCTACAATGAATTGCCCGAAACAGTTGCTGTAATAATTACTCATCATCAATCATTAAATCGGGCTTTACAATATGCTCATTATTATATCATAGCTAAAAACAATTATGTTCAACCATAAAATTCCCATTAAACACAGAACATTCTATAAAACGACTATCAATAATGGTAAATTAATAACAATAATAATTGATTTATAGATTATTAAAAAACTTCAAACCTCCCCACCCCTCCCCCGCCCCTCAAGTGGACCAGCCCGCGCCACGTCACGCCACGTCACCACTAATTCCATTTGCACTCCAGTACAAGAGTCAACATTGTGTGGTACACTATATAAAATCACTCAATACTGCAACAGTTATATCTTTCTAGGTTTACGAGTAGTGTTATTTTCTTTACAATTTTGTATCAGAATCAATTATGAAAGGCACATTATCTTAAATAGTTTAATATGAATCTCAAAATGTCGGAAAGTAAATACGTATATATGTATATATAGTTAATATAAAGCTATCTGCAATCAACATTGACTCCATTCGACTTACGTAATGACAATGTTGTACAGTTACACACTCATTTACCAGTCACTGATTACGTATAATAAAGTACGTTCATAACATTCGCTCTAATCGAATGTAATATATTTCTTTAAATAACTAATGTACCAACAACTGAAGACAACACTTTCATTTGGTATATTATATCTTCATTGAATATTATTCAAATATATATATACTGTATATATGAATCAAAATGAATTACGTATATGCAAGTGTTCTAATACGAACATCGACTGTTGTTCCAGATCACTGAATACTGACATACCATCATCAATCAATATTCACCTCACAAATCATACAACATATCGATACTATAAATTTACGAATTATATCACTTTTTATGAATACATTCAATTGAACTATCCGATTTTGAAATACGTATAAGCAATATTTGTTTACAACCAAAACCACTTCAATTCATCCTTACCGTCTGTACATACAAATTTTGAAGATAGAAAATTATTTTTCTCTGTAGTATACAGTTTTTCACTGTACTTGTGGGCATTTTTCTCTATTTACAAATGAATTTCTATCTGAATTTTTCAATATACCCGACTGTATACTCGCCTGCAGTCACCACAGATGAATGGTAACCTATGCAACTAGTATTAAAACATAATCATTTTCCAGGCACTTTATAGATATGATATACAATAGCACTAATCGTAAACTCTCGTTTAAAAAAATCAGTCAGTTACGCTACTGTTTTGTTCTGTTTCATAAATCTCACGTTGTTTTTACCGTATCCGTGCTATTTCCCGCATTATTTACTTCCTTTTCATCTTGTTTTTCTTTCTCAATACTTTCTTTGACCGGTTCATCTTTGCACTCATCTTGACGCTCATTTTTATCGGCTGTCTCATCTACGTTTTCTTTCGTCTTCTCATTCTCCGTTGTGTTAGTGACAGGTGGCGCCGCCACCGTTGATGTCGACGCCGTTTCGTTTTTATTCTCCGTGCATTTACTGTCACTGTCAGTGTTGTTACTACTATTACTCTTCTCCGTGCTCTCCTGCGATGTTTTTATTCCTTTCTCTTCTTTATTATTACTAGTTTCTACTGCATCCGTACTCTGAGTGGCCGCTTTATCTTGTTGTTTCGCGTTTTTATTGAAATTATTCTTTACTGCAGGTGTAGATTCGAAATTTCTCTCGGTCACAGTGGAATTTAGTTTTTCTTCTGTGTGATTTTCCCGCGGACTTTTCACACAGGTCGCTGGTTTCTTGTTGTCCAGCGTGGGACTTAACTGCAATAGTGCCGGAATATCGTAGTTCTTTCGTAAATTCTTATTTCCTTCCAGGTTTAAACTTGACATCAGATTAGGTGACAGAGTTAAGTTTGGCGATGTCAGTCCCGGATAGTTCAATCTTGGTTGCGAATAAAACATTGAAAATGGATGATATAAATTGTTCATAACTCTAGGATCATACGATGCAAAATTTGAATATAAAAATTGGTTCGGAGCCAAATTTGGAGATGTCAAATTGGGTATAAACGGATTCGGTGGCGTGAAATTTAGACTGAGCTTATCTTTTTTCGATGATGGGGAATTTAAGGGTTTAGTACAGTTTGTTTTTGGTGAACTTCGATCCATGGGACTTTTTGGAGAGTTCTGGTTATCACTATACGAACTGGATTTTGGTGAGCGTCTATCGATTTTTGGTGATGTTTGAGATTTTTGAGTTCGCAATGGATTGAATATTGGTACAGTACTTTGATTGATTTTCATCTCGGATATATCCGTAGTACAACTTGTATTTTGTTGTGGTTTATCTGTGATTGGTTTGAGCGTTTTAGGATCAATCTTAATGATACTTTGTTGTTTCTTATTATCTGGTTTTGCCTTTGTTTCCACTTCTTGCTGTGACTTTTCTTCATCTTTATTGTTATTATTATTTTTATATTCAATTAACTTCTTTACTTCTGGAGTTTTCTTCGAATCTGGTGGACTTTTGGTGCCGTCTCGTACCTGGTACAGCGGCTTAACACCAGATGCTGGGTTACCCAAATATCTGGGCATATTATTTCGAACTTTGAAAAATTTCGCCGGCTTTGGCGGTGTTCGATTGTCCAGTTTATTTAAGTCGGACGTCGAAGCACCGTTATTCAAATTGTACACATTTGTTTTTGTCAGGTTCTGTCTGGATATTTGCGGATTCCACACTTTCGGCGGATCTCGTAATGTTCTATAGCCAACTGACGTGCCCACCTTGACAGGTGACTTCTTCGATACTATGCTCACCTTGGTTGATTGAATGCAGTTGTTAGGACCAGGACATGGTATAGCCAGTTGTGGCTTCGGTGCCGGACTGTGCACAAGTAAATTCGCTGATTTCGTACAGGTAGTTGTATTGTCACTGAAATGGCCCGCTTGTGTGTATTTGGGGATATTTGGCATGCTCATGTTACAGAAATTGGACTTTTCCACCGTGGCTGAGAATTCCACGGTTGTGACCGTTGTTGCAGCACGAGTGGAAATGGTTAACATCGGTACAGGCGATCCACAGTTCTGTGGACTCTTCGCAGTTGACTTGTCCATATACTGTGCAGCATTTAGAACTGTCGTTGTTTTGGGTGGCATCAGTTTTGGTGTAGTTTGTACTGACGGTGATGTAGTTTGAACTGTAGTTGGTGCAAATGGTTCTTCGCTCTGTGTTACCGGCCTCGTACTGTTATTATTGTTGACAGTTGGTTGTTTATTCAAACACTGTACTTGATTACTCACAGTCACGGTTGCTTGTGCTCTGACCTGTTGCACAAGTTTAACGTTTGGCGTGGACACAGTTACATTAACTTGATTCTTAGTGACAGACTGAGAATGAATCTTTAGCGGATGATTTCTAGATAATTGCTGTACATTTTTCAATGGTATCGGTGTAATTTTAGCTGCAGTCACAGCAGGTGTATTTGGTTTCATGATTTTCGGGCTAATTACACTCGTATCATTCGCATCTTGTAATTTATGTTTACCTAATTTCACATCTTTCTCCGTTGTTGTATTCTCTTCGGCTGTTTCCTTTTTAATAACTGGATCTGGTAATTTTACATCTGCCGTAGCTGTAGCATCAGTGGATTCTTCAACTTTCTGCACTGGAGTAAGTTTGTTTGTTTCCGTTTTGAGTATATTAATATCAGGTTTCACTTCAACTATATTCGAGGTTAGAGCCTCTGGTGGTTTTGTCTCTCCAATATTAGTAACAGACATAATACCGTTCTCACTAATCTGCAGTTGTACCTCTTTCCATTCATGGTTGCCACTTAAATCGTAATCATTCATATCTTTATGCTTCATGTCTTGATTTTCATTTGATTTTACATTCTTCATAACTTCGAATATTCGATATGTTAAATGAAGTGGTCCTTTCTGTAAATAATAGTATCACTTAGACAGTTCCTTCATCTGCGCGCAATATTCAAAAGTTTATTTTCAATTAATCAATATGCTCTTTCAACGAAGTTTATTAGTTTACAAGCAGTTTGCATTGCATAAGCTATGTGTTTATTCATAAGAATACAAAGTATAACTTACCCTTCGCCACAAATATATGTATGCAATATCCATTAATGTAAAATCTTCTTTTAACCTGTCGTTCATGTACAAAATATCAACCCTGTGTTCAGTACTTAAGCCGTACTTCGCTCTGATCAACTTCTGCAAGTGTGAGACAGACACCGCCGCAGGACATCGCAAAAACCTTCTGCTTGGGTGCGCCTATGTACAAGAAACAAACATATGCATTTACTACTACTATTGTCACCGTCAGATACACTAAGACAGAAGTTCTGCATACCTGCATTTTCGTATTAGCTGAAGAATTATTGTCATTGTCGTATGATATATTATTATTATAATACTCTAGCGATAAACTGATGCTCTCATCTGCTGTATAGATATGGGAGAATTGTGTCACCTCTCCACTCTCCTCCGCACTAGACGGTTTATGTTCCGGGTGCTTTGAGTAGAAGTCCCTTCTTCTACACATTTCATCTGTAAACATTGCAATCAAACAGTTTCTAACTTGTTTTACTTTTCAACATGTTTATTTTATGCTACACTTCTTCTAGTAACTTATGAACAACTCCCCACTTGTTATATTTCTACGTTTCCATTCAACTTTTCATCCATTTCACATAGCATTTTGAAATTCTGTAACTAATGTCAGTCCAAGAATGTTATAACCTGATAACAGTTACACTTTGTTTGATAAAACTAATGGAATCTTTAAATGAACAATAACTATATCATATGATCTTTATACAACACGGATATTATTGGATATATTGTAATATGACATGACACTGTAACTCTCTTAAAATTACCAACTGCTCACGTTATTTTTCTACACGAGTTGTGTGAAATACTGAAGCACTAACACATATCACACACACACACACACACACTGTTAATTTCACGAACAGATCGCTGGTACCTACTTTGATATAAGCCTGGCACTAATTTATACACAATATCTTGAAGTGTTTGGTCAGACCTAATATTTAGGAGAGGTTTGGTTTTATGTACTTGTACGTCGCATATCGGACAGTATTTATTACTTTCAAGATACTTCACAATACAGCTTCGGCAAACTAGAACAGTCAAATGTACATGTCAGATCCAGGACGATAATTGTGTTGTATTTAGAAAACTTACATGAGTGCAAGCATTCAATGATAGTAGTGGCGTCAATTAGGTACCCTGAACATAGAACGCAAGTCAAGTGCGGGTTAATATCAGTTATTTTTAACCTTCTTGATTTATGCATTATTATGATTTCGTCGCAACCATGAACTTTACTGAATCATATACTTGTAAACCTTTAAACAACTTATATTTGAACCGATAAAGGTGCATGGACAAATACATTTATATCCCATATTGGTCATATATGGGTGACCTACAAATTTAAAATGACATTGAAAATAAAATAAATATTTGTGATGTCACGAATAAGTTAAATTTAATAATGCCACTAATTAACACCTGTTATTTACTTATTGTATCGCCGCTATAAAATTGTTGTTTATGTTTAAATACCCTTATTATTGACAGCTTCGGTTTACCAAAATGGCGTCCATGTCACGTGACTTAGTGTTTTTCTGACAGAGGTTTATAAACATCAGATATCCCTAAACAGTCACATTTTTTGTTACGTATTTTACGAGGGATGATTGCATAAACAGCGAAAATATTTTTATCATTTAATATTATAATTTAAATGGATAACACCATAATCAAATTATCGTATTAGTACATATTACCTCAAAAGTAAAATTATTTACCATCCATTTATACATTATATGCAGATTCGCAAAAAGCTAAAATTAGGTTTAATTAATCAATATTTTACAATACGATGATATGTAAATTAAAATTAAAATCTTAAATATATCTTCTTTTAATGTTTCATAAGAATTTTAAATAAG
>JAGJTL010000016.1:6417254-6427355 GCA_022063505.1 Calosoma granatense
TATATCAGTCATTAATTTAATATCTTTTATATCTGTATAATCTGTATCTATAGTATAATGTATAAGAATTGTTGATACAATGGTTTTAATTAGCCATATTGCATATTTTTGACCTAAAAACATATAAAATATAATAAAGAAATAACTTGAATAGAGAAATAAAATACCTATACAACTCATAGGGCCGTAGCTAAATGGTAAATATGAGAATAAATGTCTATCCTTCGATTGTTCGGGTAAAAAACGTTCCGGTACGAATTTTTCCGGTTCATGCCAGTGATCTGGGTGATGATGAATGCAGTATATAGGTATAGTTACCGTACAACCAGCAGGTAAGGTTATATCATCTGTAATCAGTATTTGAACATTAGACTGTGACTTTCATAAAACTACAGAATGCATTTCTAACGTACCTGTAAGTAGAAAGTCACAATCTAATGATCGAGTGATAGTTGCACCAATAGGAAACATTCTTAAGGTTTCTTTAATAACTAAATCCAAGTACGTCATATTATTTAAGTCTTTTACATCAAGCGGTCTATGAGATCCTTCAAATATAGATTCTAATTCTTTGTAAACTTTTGTCTAAGAAAATTAATTATATATTAATATGAAAAATACACATATTTCTGGAGATTTCAGATGTTAAAAAAATATTTTAATATACCTGTATTTCTTTGTGTATTCCTAAAGCTAATAACACAAAACTACTGATAGTAGCTGTAGATTCTTGGCTCTGTAAATAATAAAATAATTCATTGCAATTAATCATAATTATCACTTTGAAGTTAAAAAAAAACTTGTCATTTGATTTTAAGCAAAAATTAAATTTTCTATGCGAAATTATTAATGAAAGTACATTGAATTTCAGTGGTGTATGGGTAAAAAAAAATTGAATTTGTTTGTTATTTTACGCGTTAAAGTTATTTCAATCAATTTACAAGCATTTCGTTTTGACAGGATTGTAATTGTGTTCATCAAAACTGTATTACTTACCGCTGTGTGTATTGTTACAGCACTACCAGTAAAATCCTGTTCGCTTGTATTGTTATTAATAATATTATCCAGCGCAATTACTGGATTTTTAATTAACTCACCATTTACTGTTTTCTTTGATCGAAGCTAAAAATAGAAAACAAATGTGAACAAACAACTAATACTGTATATTGTTTACTTACAAAAGTGCCAAACTCTTTTAATTGTTTGGAAACTTGTAAATGTGTGTCGAAATATTTTGAATTTCCATAGATAAATTCATGCTGGTACCACCATTTTGTCATACGAAGAAAAATTAAACCATAAAGTCTAAAAACAACATGTTTGTGAATATTTATTTAAATATGCTTAAAATGAAATTCGTACTTTTCAATATGATGTATAAAAGTGCAGTGTTTTTTATCATTTTCTTCGATTTTCACGCCTAATAATGTTTCTGAAATATTTGTGAATTAAAAAGTTAATTATATCTGGTTTCTAGGACGAAATTTAACTTAAATCTTGGATCAAAACGAACAATATTGAAGCGAAATTACGTTTTTTACGTGTCTGCATTCAATATTGTTCGTTTTGATTCGAGATTTAAGTTGAACTTTATTCTAAAACCCCGATATTAAAGATATTTTATACATACCACATACAACACTATGTGTACATTCAGCAATTTCATGTAAAATATTAAACAATTTTCCATCAGCATGTTTTGTCAAATTGTCAACCAATTTTTGAGATTCTGCCGTGAAAACTTCGAACTGTTTTTCCAAAAATGTAGTTTTAAAACACGGTGAAATTAATTTTCTCTGTTGGCGCCATAATTTTCCTAAATTATTTAAAAATTAAATAAATATCAAAATTATTTTTAAAAAATTTACCCCAACCACTTAGGAGACCGAAACCAAGATAAGGCCACATGTATTTGTAACTAGGTCCTTTTTTCGAAGTACTAGAACTTAACAAGACCGTCTCCACATATTTTGGATTTGATACAAGCACATTTAATTCTGGGCCCAACCAAAATTTAGCCAATCCACCATATTTCCTTGTAACTCGCATAAATAATGGTTGTATATCTACAATAAAATAACTGATATTTTCGAAAAAGTTTTTTTGAGTTATTTGCTTACCCGAAGGACTACAGAACATAAATAAATGGGCACTGCCAATAATCGGAAGTGAAATAGGGCCTGGTAATTTTGAAGCACATCTGTATAATTTTATACGTTTCAAATTATAATAACACAAATATATTAATACTAAAAAAATTAGCAGTATACATGTTATTTTACTAATGAAACAATTATTTAAAATAACAAATATATTCTGAAACATTATTTATAATTTAAAAATCACTGATTAAAATATAACACTAGGACAATATTTAACTAGTTTTAATTTAACTCATTAAACTATTTAATAATTATTACATATGTTCTTTGCTTGACAGTTCTTAACAAAATGTGTTTCACTATACGTATGATATATTTATATATTTCTGTAGTAATTTTTGTTTTATTTTCTGTAAAACGTAATTCGTATTTTGACCATGAAAAGGCACGGGAAAAAACCTAAGGATAATTTATGAGTTCATGGTATTGGACCTTGCACATGCAAGGTGAATCCCATGAACATACCATACATATTGTTCTTACGGACGTGCCCATGCAAGCATAATATATATCTTCAATTCAGGTAACTAAACATATAATATATACAGCTTGTTTCAGACATTTTTCAATCTTTCAAATTTCAAAACAATTTCATAACAGAATTTGTGATGTTTCAGAAATGTATTGATATGGGAATATTTTGTGGGTACCGGTAATGATTTTTCGATAAAAAATTCTATTTCGTAAATATTTTGGGGCCGCACTAATAACTTTTTCCCCAGGGTCTCACAAAACCTGCATCCGGCTCTGTACAATACGTGCAGGTATTGCCAATACAACAATATTTACTTTTATTCCTTGACCATATAGTTACAACTTAACACTCAATCTTAATGTATAAATTCGTATTATAAATAAAACAAATTAAATAACAATTGAAATATTTATGAACAAGTCTGTTAAAGGAATATCACTAAAAGCAAAACGATTTGTTAAAAGGGACATTGAAGATTTTTAATTATTCCACTAGTAAAACATGACAGGTAAGGTGATCAAATTATATACATACATATGTACTTTTATTTTTATAATTGGAAGCAATCTATATACGTATGTACAGACAATATATTCTTATATTTAATGGCAGATATTAAGATCCTCATCATATTAACAACCAGTAATTTGTTAATTTTATCGATACAGAAATTCTGGTGTCGATACAAGGTCAGTACATAATTACACATCATTTATTGAAGGAACTGATACTGGTACATATAAAAAAAACAGTATAGCAATACGTTTCATCATGTACAGAACAGAATAACTGGTATTCACTTTGCTAAAGACCCTACCTGTATTTTCTAATAAAATTGGCAGTTATTCGCAGGGGCGGACTGGTAAACAGGCCATGGAAATTACATCAGTCCGGCTCATATACAATATCAATTTCTGGCAAGCATTTAAAATTATAATTTCTACCACGTCAATTATTTAGGCCCATTCGCAATTTATTTTAATTTGGAAATTTAGCCGTGCGGGCCAGTCCGCCCTTATCTTTACTTTAAACATATTTGTGTACCCTAAAAATGTTATTTTTATGATTAAAATCAGACGAGCCGAATTATGTAAGACAGTCCTAAATTTGAAATGGTTGCCTTACAATGCAAATTGTTAGGGAAAATATCCCTTATGGGATTTGTAGTCTCCATACTAATCCAAATCCACTTGCGCACGGCACTGCCTACATACAAAACATGCTAAGAAATTTATGCATTTATTTGTCAATTACAAAAGGTAACGACAGGTGTGATTATGAATATTTTTCTCAAGAGCAATTCTCAGAAACTCAATGAAGGTAAAACCTTGCATAAAAGAAAAACTGGTTCAGTCAAAATAAAACACGCATGAATCACTTTGTGCGAAAACAATTAATGGAATTAGTTGACCTAAAGATTAATTATAGGAATCATTCGGTCATTAATAATAATATTGTGGTTAAAATATATTACCGTTGTGGCTTCATTAATTACTTTTTTCTTAAAATAGCTTATTATTCAGTGTTCTTGCTGTATATGTCTACGTATTAATGCAAAAAATATTAGTCAATATACAATAACGTATAATTCCATATTTATAATTAATTACATAAATTTAGGGAATAAATAAATATTAAATCAATAACAGGCTTCCAAGGAAAATTATTGACAATCACTCCTAAAACAAGCCACTTGTTGAGAACTGCTAGCATAAAGATAACCACACATTTGAGATGTCATTGTTAACTGTCAAACATCCAGTGCAAAGTACAAAATGAATAAATATTTATGTTATGTACAACTGATTTAAATATTTTATTATATAAAATGTTCGTTTTAAACAGCTGGTGTGAAAGATTCTTTATATTTTCATTATTTATACTTATTTCTATCTTTCTGGCTGATTTAAAGTTCTATTTTCTACCTATAAACGGTCTCTGGCTATTTCTATACGTCTTCCTTATTATTATTTTTACTATTTGGGTGCTGTGTGTTCTAATTCAGAAACTGTTGCAAATAAATGTGCCGTTCGAGTACGATTTTGAGAAAAATCGAAACTTCTTGAAGGTTAAGCAGATCTACAAGTTGTTACAAAGCCCTTTCTTAAAGTCTGTGCCACAAACAGCCGTAAATTCTTCAGATATTCCTAGCCAGACGCCTAATATCGAAGGTCGTACAGTAATTGACAGTATACCAGTAGAGCAATCGAATGACAAAAAGAGTTTCCACTTGAACTTTGCAAGGAAAGAGAAGTCAATTGATGAGAGGATTGATATACTGGTGCATGATATCGAGCAGAGGTTCATATCGAAATGGTATAGTCTGATTAGTAACGAGGATATATTCCCTGCTGAATCGAAGATTTTGCTGGAAGGGATTGTGCGAAGGATTCTACAAGTGTCTGTGCAACTTGATTGTAGCAAGTTAGTTTGTGGCGCTCTCGTTGTGTTGTTAAAACATTTAAAAGAGTATAGACGAGCTGTGAAACGTGTTAATAAGCACGGTGGTAGTATTGAAAGTGTTTATAGGTAAAGTTACATTAATCATTCATAAATTCATGCGTTTTCAAATCTTTCTCGCATACAGATCTAAGGTCAGTAGTAAAATATACATTCTGTTCTAGATATTCTCATGTAGGGAATAAATCCAATACAGCTCTTGAACATTTCACTCATCAATTAACTGCAAATGTACTTCGTGAATTTATTTCTTGGGAACTATGGAACTCTTTACCTTGTCGTTTGCTCGTGTCGATTTTATCCAAAAGACTCACTACATACTTAATCTATTACGTATCACAACCTGGTTGGTTAAACTATAAAATACTGTATCAATCAGCTTCGCCAGGCGACATTACTAAACTGAAACTGGATAAATATCTGTACATTAGTTTAACAGATGTAAACTTGTCGGATAAAATCACTAAAAACGATGATATATCAGACGAGAAAGGAAAGATGAAACTTAAAGAACGTATGAGAGAAAAAAGTATCAGTTCTACACCAAAAATGTCACCGAAAAAAGAACCGAATGGATTTGGTATTGGTTTGCCGAAAAATGGTAAAACTAAAGATGAGAATATTTCTAAAATTGAGAACTTGATTCAACCGGGGCAGGATTCTGTTATTGAACAAGCTTTGACGAAAATGATCACTCAACATACTGCTCCAATCTTGCAGCGGGCAGCGAAATCCAGTACAGATCAGAAAACTCCGGAGAAAGTATGTACACATGATTTTCGGTGTTAGTGTCGCTTGTGTATGAATATTTTGTATTATAGTAGCTATAGATTGGGTAGAAATATGGTAGGGTAGTGGTAGGTTACAGTTAGGAAGTGGTATGGTAGGGTACGGTATAGAAGTGGTAGAAAAAGTTGTACATTGATATATCACACAAATAAAAATAAACCATAAACAATAGTAGAAAACTTTCTGTCATATTAATCAAAAGATGTTTTAGTTTTTCCTTAGCAGATAGCGCTAGAAGGCATGTAAAATTTGTTTGAAATACTCACTAAAAATGCCGCATGAAATGTTACATAATTTAAATGTACTATTGTTATTCACTTTTCATGTTACATATTGGAATTTTAAAAATGATAACACATCAAATTATCAGTTATGACGAAATACACATTTAGTCCGTGGCATAATAATAATGAATTATATACATTTGTAACACAAAATTGATTTAAAATGAAATGAATTACCCCTGTGTTTAAACAATATCCGCTGTGTATATGCTTGCACGATACGATTAATTATGTAGAGATGATTCTTACTTGATTAGTATTTTAGGAAACAGCGTCCTCTGTAAAATCATCTGAGGAATCTGAACAGAGTCCCTTCAAACGGAAAAGAAGCGAACCTGTAAAGATTCACTCTGCTAAATCAACAAGCAAACGTTGGGATGACACCGAGTTAGCAAATATATCTATTGGACAGGATCTACTAGCAATGGAAGGACTGGAAGGATCAGGAATACAAGGATTCTCTGGCAGACGACTGTGGGGATATAACGCAGGTATTTATCATTATTTATCTACATAACCCCAGTGTTAGGCCAGCAGAATTCTTTACAATGTGACATCGTAGTCCATCCAGCAACAGAAACTAATAATTTTACATTTATTCAGAATATACACACTGCATTCATGAATCTAAAATTTAAATTGCAGATTGTTATTCACTCATTGAAGTTCTACCGCGTTTAATTAGTATATAATTATCGTACATTTCAACTTTTTATTATGCAGAAATAAAGGAATTAATATTTATATGCCAATATAAGTATTTACACGAATTAGGATTGATTTTATATCAGCAATAGCATCCCCACACTTATAGGTTATATAAAAATGACAGTTTATTTACATTGGAATATCAGCAGAAGTGTTCAGTCTTGAGTCAGAAGACCTCTGCTGTAAAAAAGAACGTAATTTTGAAATAGTTGATGCAAGATCAATCTTCGGGTCCCCAGTTACTACTTCATTTTTCATTGTATTTGATGATATTTTCCCACAAATGTACACATAAATAACATATAAGAATATTCAGAATCATATGCTAGTGGTGCTTGGTCAAAAAACATGTTAAATTAAGTTAGCATATCGGTAGATTTGCGGAAATTCTCTTCAGATAGGTACTAAAGTAACAGTGCAGCTTACACTGCCGTGCAATGTTACAGCAGTAACACTTCATTCAGATACAGCGGGAAACAACGAAATAAAACACAGTATATACTACAAGAAATGTTTAAATTTTATTTGTATAATTTAGAATAATGCATTTTCAGCAATATTTGTGAAAGTTCATTTGGTTGTGTATACGCCTGTTAATATTATCCTCTGCGTTCATTTGGCTGAAGATGTGCCTGTCTGTTAGTAATATGGTCTGCGGCGACGTGCTCGTATTATTGGCCTGCCAGTACGGTCCGCGGGGCTCCCACTAATTTCGTCCATTTTTCTCGGTCGCTTTGCCCCTGTAAACAACATAATGAATAAGTAGACATTTGTAACAAACACATTTCTCATTTCATAAAAATACCTTTTCGACTATTCCACAGCCAAATGCCCGCACCAATTACAAGTGCAATGCATAGCAACACTGCTATCCAGTTCTTTTGAACTATTTCTACGTAGGACAATGTTCTTTCTTTTTTATCAAAGAACATTTTTACTTGTTGATACTCGTTCAAAATCTATGTCTGCCGACAAATTGACGAGACCGAATGAAATGACAGGTTACTAAGCAATCAACCGTTTTCTGATTGTTTCTGATTGGCTGATGTTGCGCATGCGTACAATGACGGTCAAGTTTGAAGTTATTTTTTTGTATATGATATACGAATGTACATATATATAATAACAGTATTTTATTTAGCATAAAGCTAGTTACTACAAACTCTTTAATGATTGTACAAAAAATACATATGATTGTATTCTTAACATTTTAGTATAAAACGGAGCAAAATAATATAAGTATATAGAACATATTACTGTTTACTTCAATAATATTTCTGAATTTTTGCCTTAAAAGCCTTCAGTGAAGTTGTATTCTTGACAGTATATGGAAGTTTGTTATATAATTTCAAACCTTTACTGAACATAGCTGATGCAGTACTGGTTTTATTCGTCACTGTAATGTTTTTAACATAGAGGTAATTTTAGTAAATTTAGAACATTTAAAAATTAGTCTCATAGCGCGGTTTTGAAGCTTTTGCAGATTATCTAAATCTGTCTTATTACACATAAATAAGACAGTGCTGCAGTAAGTAATATGTGGTAAAACAATTGTATTATAAATAATAAGACTGCTCCAAATAGATAAATGTCTACTAATTCTTCCTAAGTAATTAATTTTCTTACACAGACATTGTACATATATCCAATTTTAACTTTTTATCAATTATAATTCCTAAATATTTCATGTGCTCGACAATTTCTAATACTATATTATCAATTTTTATATTATTGTTTCCATCATTAAGAATAGTTAGACACTGTGAATTAGATCCCAAATATATGCGTTTACATTTGTTAATATTTAATTTTAATTTATTGACGTTCATCCACTGGTACACTCTCTCAAGATCTTCATTTACCCTTATCAGCATAATTTGTTCCTTCTAAGAAAATTAGCGTATCATCAGCAAATAGGTGTATGGCACAAAATATTTACGTATATTATAAACAAAAGTGGCCTTAATACGCTACCTTGAGCTACCCCAAATTCATTATTTAATTTAGTAGAAAGTGTTGTTCCAATTTTTACTGCCTGTTGTCGATTAATTAAATATATGATATTACTAGAAGCAATCGTATAACAATATTTTGTATAACTATTTAATAATATACCTTCATTTAATAAAACTATTAAATTGTTATTTTTTTCTGATAATTAATTCTGATTATTAAACTGATAATCGTGTTATTTATTTTATTCGAATTATACATTATTTTTCTTGGTGTCTGAATAAAAAGTTTTTTTTATAATTGTCAGATGTAAATGATCCTGAAATCGAGAAGTCGGGAACTTCATTATGGGAAATCAACGATACATGGTTCAAAGAGAAGGAGAATGATAAAGAGGGCAGCATAGAAGAAGTACGAACTTCTCCGAAAGCTAAACCAAAGCGGAAAGAAGTTAGAGATGTACCAAAGCAAGGATCACCGCCGAGTAGTATTCCGCATTGTTTTAGACCAGCGACAACATCAGCAACAGCGTTTGTCACTAATACAATAAGGCCGATAGGTAAGTGATTTATTGTAATAACCTAACATTTAATTATATGTAATCCAGCTTTAAATTCTTGACTATTCAAGTTCAGTATCTGCTTGTATGTTTATTTATTCACTAATAACAATAATGTTACTAGAATGATTCGATATTGTTCGTTTTTAACCGAGGTTTAAGTTAAACTTCGACTGAGAAACCGGGAATTAACAATATATTGACTTAAAGTTAACTTAAGAATATATTTTGATGATAAATTTTATATAGATCTTGAGATGTCAAGATGAAAGCGTTGACTGTACATGCTCATATATTTTACACATACACAGTTAATTCACAAAATTAACATTTATTATTTCTATGACTAATGATTGATTTTTATGTTTTTTTTCGAAAAATGAACAGAATATTCAGACAGTAAGTAAAATGGAATCACAGTGAAGTAGGTAAAATTTGTAGTTTTTTCGCTTTTTTAAATACTACAGAATATAGGCTTTTGGAATCATAACTTTTATAGTACGTATGCGAGAATAATTCATTATTTGACAGTAAATATATGTGTGTCTATATTTGTGTGAAATATCGTGTTTATTCGAATATTTGAACTTCATGAACCAGTATTTTCTTGTTCAAACCAGTACTGTTTATTATTGTAGGACACAATATTTGAATTTTAAACAAATATAGACACATATTATAAGTAACAACAGACAATGAGAATTTGTACTA
>JAGJTL010000016.1:6428542-6451237 GCA_022063505.1 Calosoma granatense
AATAATTATGTTATTAAGAAAAGGGTTTGTATCTTGTCTGTTGCATTATAAAATAAATTTTTATAGTTCTACTACTAAATAAATAATAATACCTTATTAAATAGTTACACAGAATATTATTACACGCTTGCGTACATAATATACACAAATAACTTCAGATTTGAACGTCATTGTACGCATGCGCAACGTCAACGAATCAAAAGCAATCAGAAAACATTTGATTGTTTATTAAACTGTCATTTCACTCGACATCGTTAATTTCACCGTCGACGTACATTTGAAACAAGAATAAAAGTTTCACGATGTTTTTCAATAAACCAAAACCGAAATTCTCCTACATGGAAGAAATTCAAAAGAACTGGATAGCGGTGTTGCTATGCATATTAATTCTAATTGGTGTTGCAATTTGGATGTGGAATAGTCGAAAAGGTATTTGTATGAAATGAGAAATGTCTTTGTTACAAATGTTTACATATTTAGTATGTTATTTACAGGGGCAAAGCCACGTAGAGATATGGATGAAATCCGTGGGAGCCCCGCCGACCGTAATGACGGGTCCAGGAGCCGACGACATCGCCGCAGAGGATAATATTATCAGGCGTATCCACAGCCAATTGAACTTTGACAAATATTGCTCAAATTGCATTATTCAAAATTATGTAGTAAAATATAAACATTTCTAATATATTATATACTGTGTTTTATTTCGTTGCTTCCTGCTGTATCTGAATGAAGTGTTACTGCTGTAACATTGCACGGCAGTGTAAGCTGCTCTGTTACTTTAATACCTATCTGAAGAGAATTTCCTCAAATCTGTCGATATGCTAACTTAATTTAACATGTTTTTTGACCAAGCACCACTAGTATATGATTCTGAATATTCTTATATATGATTTGTGTGTACATTTGTAGGAAAAATCACCAAATACAATGGAAAATGAAGTAGTAACTGGGGACCCGATGTCAGAAATACCTGACATAACTGAAACCAACATGTTTTTGACGGATTCGCCGGAATATGAAGAAACGGCTGATCTTGCATCAACTATTTCCAAACTACGTTCTCTTTTACAACAGAAATCTTCTGAATCAAGCCTGAATACTCCGGCTGTTAGTCCAATGTAATTAAACTGTCATTCATTTGTACGTAACCTATAATTGTGCGTGCTTTATGTTCGGTAATAATTAGAATATCGTTCTAATCCTGCATATATGCTTTTGATAACATTTACATAAATAATATGTATGAAATTTCGTGAATAAATTAAATGTCTATTTAGTATATTATGTAATATATTACAGCAAGTGGATAGAAATGGTTCAATGTTGGGTTTTCATGTGATTACAGGCCTATTGATGATAAATCATGTCCAACACCTACAGAACCCATTGCAGATGCTGTAAGAGGAGATGGTGGTATGCAAAGGTTTGCTAGAACAGTAACTGGTATGTTTAATACATTTAAAACCGCGTTACCCGGAAATGCTGGTGAACAGATGCAGACAAAGAGCGAACAATGGATCTTTATTGAAAATGAAGTATCGGTGAGTTTAGTATTTAAAGTTTTAGTTTCTTTCCTATTTGTCCTGTACCTAGTGAAGTTGTTGGACAGTTATTTCACATGATATGATCTATTATTACCCGATACAGGATACAGATTTACCATCATTATTAAACAGTTTATTAGTGGAAAGAAGAGATTATTGTACTGTTGACACAGCGTATGAAGCCATGGATTCTTTGGACTTACTAACAGAATCTGTCAATTCACAAATAGGAAAAATTCAATGGGAAAATCAAATATACGAAGGTAAAAGATAAATCTTCACATTTTTTGTAACATTAATTCGCTACTGCCGGGACAAAAGTTCATAAGTCTATTTTTTTCAATATTGCTCTTGGATCAAATTTAAAGTTCCAACGTGAAATCTAAAGTGTATTTAAATAATTTTATACATTATTCCTAAAGTATTATTATCAAGGAAAATATTAATAAACAAATTGCAATAAAAAATATGTATATTTTATATAGTACATTTTTTAAATTTGTCTAATTCGAAATTCAAATTTTATACTTATTACCTTTTGTCCCGGCAGTAGCGAATTTAGGAAAATAATGTTTTAGTAGAACTATAAAAGCAATGAAGATGTGTGCTTGAAATTTATTTGTATACATAAAACACCGATTAATTCATTTCCAGATGAACTAGATGATTTGGATTCAACTATACCATTAACTAAAGCTTTATTAGATGTCATTTGCGAGTGTTTACAAGATACAAAATGTGCTTTGACTCAAGAACCAGTTATGAAAGCGTTACTAGTTCTAGCTGGTTCAAAGTCCGAGCAAATATTAACTCAATACGCGGAGAAAATTGTACGATATGTAAACAGAGTTATAGGACCGTTACCAAAAAATGATACCGATTGTGTAATGGCCATGGATTTAGATCAGTTGGTTAGTGAATTGGAACGGTCATTTTCAAGTAAGTAAAATACTAGAAAAAGCGAAGGCCTACATCAAAATAATTTAATTTCAATGTATTCTAGGTTATATTCAACAATTATTTGGTCATGATGACATAAAAACAGGTTTGAAATTTTTAATTTCATCTTTACAAAGTGTAAAAATTAATCAAGACATTACATTACAATTATTTGAGCTGGTTTGTTCACAATTAATATACGCCAGTAGCCAAATGTCACCCACGCCATCAGCATAAGAACAATGGGTAATTATAACATGAATTACTCCATTAATTATGAACGGATAATTCCGTTGTTTATGCCAAAGATTACTAATACCGTAATACATTTAATACTTGTAAGTTATTTAATATTAGTAATTATTCTTTTTTTATTTAACCGGTAATTCTAAATATGCAATAATTATATATCAAAACGAGCCGAGAATATAGATTATATTAAATATAATTTACGTAAATAGTATATTCAATTAGTACAAGGAAGAGAACACAATTATTACTAATTCAGTAGTGTTAATATAATATTTCCTCACTCACCTTGTCCTAAGGCCATGCCTGACTGTTGTCTAAACAGGTACAGTAAGGTGAAATGGAACAATGCGTCGCACAGATTCACAGAACAGGTATAGCACAGGTATAGTCCGTGACAACACGCTACTGCGCACCTGTAATCACACTGTAGTTTACGTGCGTTGAACGCTACTAACCTTAGTGGATATATACTTTACATCTGTACGTGGCGATACAAAGTTATATAAATTGTTCCTCATTCGATTTAATTATACTGAAATAATTTATTACATATCATTGATGTTTTAAATGTTTTATTAGATTACAGTATTTACATTTGTTACATGTTAAAATCTAATGTTTGTATGTATGTTATCAAGGATTTTGTTATATATGCTGCTTCCATTTATGTAATAATATTAATTGAAAATTGTTTGTGTTACATTGTCTAATGTATTTTCAAGCTTCAAGTGATTATATACGTAAATTGTTACATAAATATTTCGAAGCCGATTACCAGTTATTATTATTTGCTTTATAAAAATATATATATATTATTGATTGATGTAAAACGTTATCAAATTTAAAAAGACATGTATACCATTCCATATCAATAAATGTCTAATGAATAATAGAACTGTTTTCTGTGATTTATTCTATTTGAAGAACTTCTACAAAACAAGCTATTAATAAGTGAAATATGCTTACTCAGCATTTTGTATTTTACCTGTGAGTGTATACATATTGGCGCGCAATTTGTATATATGTCTGTGTATGCTTCCGAATGATATTTTGTATCAAATTTTATTCTCAAGGTACTAATTAATAAACATAATATACATATAATAACATTAATTATTTCGTTCACATAACTATTATATATAAATGACCCAGTTGTGTTAAGAAATTTGGTCATGGCTGACTTCTGCATGTGACTGTACTTACGTCACCTGACGTTCTTGAATGTTGATAATGAATTGACATATTGTCACTAAAAATCATCATGGTTTTATCAGAAAACCGTGATAAAAATTTGTTCATATAATATTTGTATTATTTATAATACCATGTGACCGGTAAATGAACGTGATAATTAGTGTTTATATGTATTACAACGAAGATAATACAGGTTACCTAAATTGTCAAGTAACTTGACAGTAAGCAGTGTATATTATTATTTTTATTTCTTGACATGTATAAATTTCGTTAAAATACAACGAAAAATTAACTGCAACTGCGTAAAGTGATTATGACAGAGATAAAGTATATTTGAATTTACCGATCAATAAGTTTCGCGTATGAAAAATTGAACGTAAGTAGCCAATTGAATATTATTGTGTGTTTGTTATTGGATATTAGTAGTATTTCAGGACAAAATGAATTATACAACCGATAATCCTGGTACTGCAATGGAAAATTTGTATCCAGCATTGACAGAATGTTTCGCAATCATTATTTGCGGGTAATGTACTTAGTTATTCTGTAAGCTAAAGATGAATTGCACTTGTCAAACATTCATCTTTAATTTATATCTTCATACATTTTAGTGTGAACATTTAAATTCAGTGCTTTTTTCTTGTAGATATTTTGCTGGGCGACTGAATTTGATTTCTGAAACTGAAGCAAAAGGTCTGAATACATTTGTAGGGACTTTCTCATTGCCTTCTTTGATTTTTATGTCTCTTGCTGAACTTGATTTAAGTTCAGTTAACTGGATATTTCTGCTTGCTATTCTGGTTGCAAAAGCAATTGTATTCCTGGCTGTTGTTGTGATTACGTTACTAGTTGGAAGACCTATAAACTTGGGAAGAGCCGGTATATTTGCTATATTTTGTACCCAGAGCAATGATTTTGCTATTGGTTATCCTATAGGTAAGTTCACATGGGTTATTTATGTCTTACACACTTGTATATTTATTTCAGTTCAACTAAAGACACAAATTATTAGATAAAACCTGAATATAATTACAATTTGTTTAGTTAATAATAGAATTATTAAAGTATATTAAAACTGACATACTATATATTATAGTTTTGTATAGTAATTATTGTTTACTGACAGATATTTTCTTACAGTTGTCGCTTTATATAAGCACACACATCCAGAGTATCCATCTTATCTCTATTTAATGGCGCCCATTTCACTTGCCATCTTGAATCCGCTTGCTTTTATTTTAATGGAAATTGGTAAACGAAAGGAACGCAATGAATTGAATGGTATTATAAACATGAACGATTCTGTAACGTCAGTACACGTGGAGAAGTTAAAACTAGTCGGCTCCGTTGCCAGAGGCATCATACTGAATCCAATTATTGCTATGACAATGTTAGGTATCATAGGCAACTTGATTTTCAGCCATCATATTCCTACATACTTGTCCGGGATCTTAAAGGTAAGATTTAATTTTCATAAGTAGTTTTCGCTTTGATAATAATTCAACAATGAATTTTTATAGAATTTGTAAAATATTCATGAATGTCATGCAGATATTTGAGTAAAATTATAGGAACCGATGGTGGATTTTTTGCTTCTGAATTTGTAATATTTCTACATGTTTAATTTATGTTAATTGTATGAATTCATGCTTGAAAAGTTTCTAAATTGAAGATCGAATACTATTGCTTAGCTCTACCATGCTTCACTTTCTAGGTCTTGGGTTCGGCCTTCTCAGCTACCGCTCTTTTCTTATTGGGTCTCAGAATGGTTGGTAAAATCCATACACTCCGGGGCGCGACCCTAGTTGTACCCGGTATATTAATTATGGTTAAATTGTAAGATCCACAAACATAACTTACAGCTAGTTAGCTAGATACATTTAATTCCTGTTGTTTATAGGTTGGTACTGCCGCTAGTTACTAGAGAAGTAGTCAGTTTAGTTCATGCAGGTGATAGTGTTAATGAAACTTTAGATTTAAGTACCTACGGCTTTTTGTATGGTACATTTCCATCTGCACCTACAGTATTTGTTTTTGCTACGCAGTATAATCTAGATATAGATTTGGTAAGTCACAAATATATCTGTAGATGTCACTCTAAACATTAAACATAACCTACTTCATTCAGCACTCTTCATCAATACTACGTTCATATTGGATAACAGTGTAGTGACATCTATATGTGAATTACAGAACTACAAGTTTAAAATTGAGTATTGGATTTGTATATTTCAGATTGCTTCAGCAATGGTAGCCTGTACATTTTTAAGTGCACCGTTAATGTTTGTTTCGGCTAAAATGATTACATTGACGAAACTGAAACCCAGTGATTATATTGTAGAGTTAGATGCGTTTGCTTTCGATGTCAGTATAGCCGGTATTATAGCTTGTGTTTGGGTTTTAATTACATTTACCATAACCAAGAAAATAAAACGAATACCCCATAAGTATACGAGTTTTTTGGTTGTATCACAGGTTAGTAATGAAAAAAAATCTATCTGTTCCCTTATAAATAGATTTCTAATATCGTATTTCTAAGACGAAGTTCAATTTTAATCTTTAATATGTTAAATAACATGAATGCTACTAGACAAATTTGATATTATTCCATTTAATTCAAGATTGAAGTCTTAGAATTTCAGTATTAGATATCTATTTTGTTATCTGTTAATTCAAAGACACTTTTTTTCAGTTAATCAGTTGTATTGGAGTGATACTATGGTCTACTTTAGGCCAAAGACAAGATTGGACAAGTTATTTGCAGTTCGCAATCTTCACAATAGGTGTCTATAGTTCAAGATTATGGACGTCTTTTCTTGCCATAGCTTTACTCTTTATGCAATGTCGTAGTTTGTGTTTCGTGTTAAAATTACAACCAGCTTTCATCATATTAGGCTGGGGGTTAGTGAAACGTTCATATGTATTATAAATTGTATCTAAACTTGTTCGTTTTTAGTGTACCTATATTAATTGCAACATTTTTAATATTATTTGACAAACAGAACATTATTCCGTACGAAAAAAGCAATCCAAATTTTCAGTACGGAGTCGCACAGGCTTTAATTGCAGTATGTTTGTTGATTTTATGTTTCATAGGTAAATTTGACAGATAATCTGGAGTTAGAAATAAGAGTATATTATGTGTGTTTTATAGTTACGGTTGGATGTTTGATATTACATCAACGGTATCGTAAGAGATACGCACAGTATTTAAATATGGCAAGAGATGTCGCTAGTAACAGACCGGATTGTATGAATTCTGACACGGATATCTCTGATACGGAGAGTATTAATAGTAGTTCAGAACGAATGTTACCTGAAACTAATGCTAAACCTGTCAGTAACAAAGTACACAAATGTGGAAACCTGCCGACTATAAACGAAGGTAAAATATTTTCTAATACTTAGAATTACAGGGCTATTTTTGTATCGAAAAAGGTTAGAAAATGCATAAGAATATCAGCTTTTCAGAAAGGACAGATAAATCAATTAAATAAACATTAAACATCATGCACCAACAATATTTTTCATTTAATTAATTATAAAATAACTTTCCTTTTGATATTATTAAGTAATAGCCCTGCTTTCTTGCTTTACTTGTATTGGAATTACTATCAAGTATTTAATTTAATTACAATACTACATATTAATTTAAAATATCGTTGATGTAACTCATTATAAAGACTTATAGCTATAGGAATTGTATATTTGGAAGATATTTCTAAATATTTGACTTGTATCTATACTGATTGATTTGATAGGTTGTTGTGAAGAGATGCAAAGTCCAGTGATTGATATTGAAGATTTAATGGGGCCCGCAAATACAGCAAAAATTCTGCGAGGAGTCACTCCTCAACCAGATGATGTGTATGTATTTTTAATTCTTCAGCTGGGTAATATTCACAGATGTGTTGATTTGAATTGATATTAGCTTGAACCCCGCACCTACCGGCCTCTGTCCTACACGATTTGGATGTCAAGGACCTTCACGGGAACAGTGTCAAGGCCTGTTGCAACGTTACCAGGATCAACAGAATGCTGACAGTGACGTAGAGACATTAGAAGAAGATCCAGACACTCATGATCCGCAAACTCTTCGACATATTGTTCTGTTAATATTGTTACTGTGTTCTATGTTTGTGGTATGTGTATTTTAAACCGACTCCTGTGCAATAATGTAGTGAATGTATATAATTATTTACTTACAGGGACTTGCAATATCCGTATGGACTTTGGTTATGGAAGAAATGTCAGGAATATATATTGAACTAGCATTCATAGATTCAACACTAAATTTCGGTCAAAGTCTAATTGTGTTTGCTATATTCGGCGTCGATACCAAAGAATTATTGTTACCGTTGTTGAAATATTGGCGAAAGATCTGGTACGGTGCTAACTTCTTAGCATTGCCGGCTTGGGATGAACTTAGCAGTGAAACAAAACATATTTGTGATCAGTTTGTCACGCATCATTTAGAAAATTGCAGACGTGCAATTGCTAAAGATACAAGGTAAATGAGGTGTATAATTTCATTAGTAGTCATTTTAACCAACGGTATACAAACTGGAATAAACTAGTTTCACTTTATGCAACCTAAAATATAGGTTAATGTTTTTACAGATGGCGTATTAAAATCTACAGGAATGTTTTTCCTGGTACGAAATTTGTTGATTGGCTTCTAGAAGTTGGTTTAGCGAGAGACCGCATTGAAGCTGTCAACTATGCCCGACATTTGATTGAAGGGAAAGTATTAAAACATATAAACAATGTACATCATTTCTATGACAGAAATTTATTGTACAGTTTTGTGTAAAAACCACCGAAATATCTATATATATTTTTCTTAGTTGGTATTATTTTATTTATCAACAGGGATATTTGACACTTGATTTGGGCTTTCAAATACGAGCCTGGAATCCGAGTCAGAATGTTCAGTTTTTAAATACTGTTTTAGTACAATTTTTGTTCTGGGCAAAGTACACTATTATTTTTATGCAGTATTTTAGGAATGCCAGAATGTTTTAGGTTATGTTAACTTTGCCTATTTTATTTTAGTACAATTTGACCAATTCAATTTTAGGTAATTTTATTAACATTGTGTTTGTGTTTTAGTGAATTTTATCTAATAATTTTAACATGTTAGATATGGTGGGAAAAAAAGTAAAAAAATGGTCGAATATATCTATATTTAAAGGATGTATATATTCATAGGGCTGTTTGAAACCGGTATAAACTGGTATTTGCATTGGTAAATATGGAAGGTATATCGGTAAATGTTACAATTGACTGCTGCCTAAAATTATTAGGATTTCTTGCAAGCAACTGACAGTTATTTCCTGGAAAAGAATACTGTATATACAGTATCTATTTTCTAGAGAAAGTAACTTAAAATATAGGTGATTTCTCAAGTATTTCAGAAATAAGGGAAGTCTTATCTAAAACTAGGAGTGCTAAATACCAGATTGTACCGGTTTGAACAGGTATTGCCTATATGTACGTATTTGTATGTCTTACAGCCAAAGATATACATATATTTTTGTTACGAATGATGCAACGGATTATTGTAATTAGGAAAGTATGACAATTTTGAATAGACTGCATTTCAGGTACACCTGAATACGTAAACAACGTAAAACGATGTGATTTTTATAATGTAGCTTGTGACAATATGTCATACCAAATATCTAAAACAAAATATGTAATTTGTGCATTCAGTTGCCAATGTATTAGTGTAAATAAATGTTTCATGTTTGTTGAAAATAATATTTGCTTTTCTGCAACAAAACTGCTTAATCCGTTCCTGTGTAGTGCAATGTTAGTGTGATATACATTTGTGTCGGGTACAAGAGGAACCATTGTTTGAGAACCACTATACTAGAGTTCTGTCATGCGCATTTAGTTATTTTACGCTGTTAATTTTAACCTAAATCGAAATTAATATTTACTTTATTTCAAATAAAAGCGTTATTTTGACGCACAGGCAAATTAGATTTATTACTGCAGAATTTATCTTCATTATGCAGATCATAAATATGAAAGCGCGAGGCATGTGTTGCTTGAACAAAGTATAAGTACTTATTTTACTACCTCGTTATGTTGAACATAGCATAAGCTAGTGTATGACATGTCAAGTGCCCGTGTTTAAAGTGAATTATATCATTTATTAAGTAAAAATTAATAAATCTTGTTAATTATTTGTATAAATTAGTGAAGTCATACACGTAAGTATACCTATATAACTAATACAGTTAGTTTCATTAAGTTTTCCTTTGCAACACGTGATTATCTTTGGTTATGTTTATATAAACTAGATTCCATTTTCTTTCAGAGTAGTATCTAATCATAAATAATGGCAAAGGGACATAAACACTTGAAGAAACTGAAGTCTGAGAAGGCTAAAGTCAAGCTAAAGGGCTCAGCTAAATTTTTACCCAAAGGAACAAATGTGACAGATACTAATTTCAAAGTTAAACAAATTATTGTCAGGGAACAGCTAAAAGCTGTTAATGATTCTGAACTTTTGAGCAAGAGAAAATTAAATGTAAAAGTAAGTAATATATATTCCGTGTAGGAAATGTGCAAAATCTAATAATGTTTTTGTTTTAAGGAATTGTTAAGTAGATTACAACATTATAATACAACTGCTAGAACTGACGCTATTAATGATTTGAAGCAATTAGTAACGGTGTATCCTGCGGAAATAGTTGTGCCAAATTTGTGCCAGTTAATACAGGGTGTTTCGCATTTAGTGCTGGATAAAGAGAAGACAGTTCGTCGTGAATCTTTGAAATTGATTGCTTTGATCTTAAATCAGGTAAGTTACTATGAAACTTCATATTTATTTAACTAAACTGAAATCATAGACATTATGGATTGTTAAGAATTAATCTGTTATGTTTAAATTATGTTAAGTATTTATAGTGAACTCTTGTTTGAAAATCTGAAGGAAATGAAACATTGTTTTATTGTGTGTATTCTATTATTCGTATTTAATTTGTACCTAATATACTCGTGGTGCCCCATTATAGAAATCAGCCCGGCAATTAAAGTTTTAAAGTGCTAATTAAATTCACAGGTATCAGTTGAGCAAGTCGAGCCATTTTTCGATGTATTGAGCTCATATTTTCGTTGTGCAATGACACATATTGATCCTGCTATACAAGAAGATTCACTACTGATACTAGACACATTATTACAATTTGTTCCAACATTAGTAGCAGCTAATTCTGATAAAATTCTTGAGAATTTCTTTGATTTGATATCAAAGTTACGTACAGATTCTAAACCAGGCAGAACGTTAACGGTGAATCTAGGCAGTAAAATGACTGCTGTCAAATGGAGAATCAAAGTATTGAGCAGGTTATATCACATGTTGGCTGCCATTGTAAACGAGAAAGAACGTCACGGCAAATCATCAAAGAATGAAACGTAAGTTCCTTTAATATATTTAATAGTCAGAATCATCTTTAGAGTTTATTGTGTCCATATACAAAATTTACTTACGATATACTGGATATAGTGTTTTTTTTTGTAAAATTAATGCTATTCCAATATTTTAAATGCGTTATTTTCTCATAATTTTTTCCTGTACTAAATTACGTTTTTTAGAGGAAGTACTCATAATATATTTTTAAATATATTGTGGACACCTCCAGCAAATTACATTTTTTTTGTGTTGGCGCCTCCACCAGAACTGCATTTTTTGTGGAGGCGCTAATAATATATTTTTATTATTAAACCTGCTAGCTAAAACTACCATAATTTTTGAATTTAGTTTTTATTTTCATTGTGAGCACTTCCACCAATTTTGCATTTTTTGTGTCGGCGCCTCCACCAAATACATAATATATTATATATATATTATTCCCTTTTGAAAGTATATAATTATTGTGGATTAATATTTGTAGTAAATATATAATTGTTTGTAGAACATCCCAAATTATAAAATTTAAACCCGACAACTATAATATACCAATATATAATAACAATAGTTTAAAACCATGCATTTTAAAATTGGGCAATTTTACCAAAAGCACCAAAAATTCTTTATCAGAAGGTGAAAATAATGTAATGAAATATGTAGATGTATTAGTACCGCTGTTATTTGAAACTTGGCTTGAAGTCGGCCCAAATGGTCAAAAAGAAAATAGTCATATAGGTAATTATTAAACTGAAAATGTCAATTGTTCAAAATTTAATCAAAAACTTTATTATAGATATTACTTTAACTGAAGAAGCAGTCGCAGTTTTAAATTCAATTTTAAATATTTTTCAACTTTTATATACATTTATAAAAATATATGAAAAAGATATTGGAGACTTTGAAATTGTAAGTAATTGTGCAATATATTTTAACTTAGAAAAATTCAGATTTAATATATTATTTTTACCAGGCAAATAATTTTATTTCCAAATTTGGAATAGATTTTTCAACTTTTATATTTTCACATTTTCCATATACACAAATTGTGTCCAAAAAACGTAAACGAAATGAAAAAGTCAAAAATATTAGTATGGAATCCTCGTGTATATCAGAAAATTTAATGATATGTCATATTTTCTGTACGTTTAATAAAAAAATATATTTCCATGAGAAAAAACAGAAAGAAAATACTGAAAAAATGCTGGCGTATTTACAAAGTAAGTAACGTTTTATTTACTCCTTAAATACACTTTCATTATGGTCGAAATTTGTTTTACGTAATAAATTATTTGATTCAGATATTTTCTCAAGATGGGCGCCAGAAAATGAAGAACAAAATAAACATACGACAATTGTTTTAAAAAATTTGCTGTTAGATGTTTCAAAAACATGGACTAGTTATAACGATGAAATTTCTAATATTCTCAAATTAGCTTTGACTTTATATAAACAGTGCCCTGATTTAAAATCAAGTTTATTCATTATTTTATGCGAAATTGTACATTATAATAATTTAAACAGGTTTGTAATATATTGATTATTAGTACAAATGTATTTTATTGACTATATATTACTAGTAAAACTGTAATTTATTTCAGGCTAACAGAATTCCAAATTTGGCTTAGCACTTTACCAAATTTACTCTGTCAATCAGAAATTTCGGAAAAAACCGTCGATATGATGTCTTTATTAGCTAGACAAAAGAATACGTTGTTTATTAATTCATTAAAAAATAAATTTCCAGAAATATTAAGTAAGTATATGTAATATTTCTACATACCTGAAGTATTACCAACTATAATATTTCTTACAGACAACTTGACAAAACTAAATATTACTGACACAGAAGATGAAGACGTTGTCAAATGTAAAATATTAAGCTTGATTTACTTCATAAAGTCAGAAAACATGTTTGAACCTGTTAAAATATTTATCGATATTAATTCTGATTCTATTTTCAAAAAATATTTAAAAGAAATCTTGATATTAAAGTAAGTAAAATAAAATATTGTAATAGCGAAGTATTTTTAATAATTTTATATTAATATTGTAGGTATGAAACCAACGATGATCAGAAACATTTAAATATGATTAAGAATTTTTAATGGGGGGGCAGTATGTTTAAAAATGACATTTCAAGTAAAATTTTTACTTAAACTTATATTTTTGTTCTGAATAAAGATTTTTTGTGTAAATATATAAGTATTTTAATAATTTACAAACCCTAAATAATTTTGCCGTGTGCATTTTTTTCTTAAATTATAATTTCTTATTAACATTTTGTAATTTAATGAACCATTGTTTTTTAATATCTATTTTGAAAATGTTGTGTTCTAGTAATAAAATGGAAGAAATGGGTTATAATAAATAATAAGAACGATGTTACATAAATTAAATAATTCGTATATATTTTATTTTATATCACAAAATAGAACATCTAAGCTACACTAAGTACAATTAAGAATATCAGCATTTTAACCAAAAAATGCTTCACCTAATTATCTATGGAACGAAACAAATTAATAATAATAATAAAAAAACCATTAAATAAATTCAATACTTTGAAGGCAGACACACAACATTTGGCCCGAAATCAAAACAAATACAAATCGGGCTAAGTCCATCCCTGTGCTTGGGTGCACGTATCTTTGCTAGCAAATCCATAAAAAATTATAAATTGTAAATGGTATTCGAGATACAGAATGTCTAGTGATTTATGTTTATTTGTTCATAAAATGAATATATTCAAATTGGGTACGAAATTTCCAATAAATGATGGTAAGTCACTTTAGGCTCGTGTATATATATATAGAGAGAGAGAGAGAGAGAGAATGTGGAGGAATAATAATTCCCCCCGTTTTTATAAACTAGTTTTACTGAATTAAACATTTATAAAAATATTAAGTTACTTGAAAATGTACTTCGGTATATAAACATTTTTCAATAATATAATATTTTGTATAAAGGCTCTCGTATTTAAGTTGCCAAAAAATGGCACATACGGGGCGGAGAATTTGATTCATTACGGCACTTTCATTGCGTGAATTGTGAAATTTTTACTAACTTCAGTTGAATTTGAACCTTTTTGTTTGGTTAGCGATCAAACTACAATTTCAATCATATTATTTGTTTTATATGTAAAAGGACAATTCTATTATTTATATTTCCATTTATTGAGCCCCTTAAAAATTGTAAGTAGCACTTGAATATTATTTTAAGTAATATTCTTAAGTATACAATATTAGTAGAATTGGTCAAATATTGATTAAATTTGTTTAAAGTGCATAATTTTCGTCCAATATTTTGTTTAAATGTTAATAATTTGTTTTCAATTTTAATATTGTATAAATCAAAAAAACATATATTTAAAATAGCAACGACAATATGAAGTATGTTTGAACAATAGTAACACATATGGAACGTATTTACATATTATTGTTACATTTATACATAAAATATCAGTACATTGATTAGAGTTGTTCATATTGCTCCATATTTTTAAGTATTTCGTCCTGTCTTGTTTGAAATGTTCTACATTTATTATTGTATTGTAACTAACACTGGAGTTAATTCTAACATCGGATCAGAACCGGACTCAATATTAGACCTTAATATTTCATCTATTAACATGTTTTCTGACTAAGTACTGCATTTAAGTTGGAAAATATTAAGCTCACATTGTATCTGAATCCGGCCCTGTACCGTAGTAATAGTAAATATATATAACTGGACAGATCCGTACCCAAAATTTCGATGAAATATTCGAATATGACATCCGTAAAACACAGATTCTCGGAACAAGAAGAAGAATTCAGTATCAGCTGAACTGAATGAGAGACGTATTGTTAAAAAGTATAAAATGGTTTTAGGCCTGTATTTCAGCAAATACGCCTCTGTTATATTTTCTTAAAATAAATAATCTTGGGATACAATCCTGGAAACATTCCGTTGTTATCTCTGAATTAGATAACTGAATATTTTGGAAAGATCCAACAAAACAAATTATTAAAATACTTGTGTGACACTTTAAAGAATCACAGATTCCTAAACAAAATTAACCTATCATCGATTTTCTTACACATTGTTAATCATCTTCTCTTTTTGACCGAGTTTGGCTTTCTTCACATCTTCATCGGTCACTCGAGAAGCAATCACTATTGGCTTCTTCGTTGGATCTTTGAGCAGGGCCGCCTTTCTCTTCTTCTTCTCTTGGCCCAAGTAGATCGTGTTGGTTTCGAAATACTGTTGAATTTCTATCAATTTCTTACCGTGTGTTTCCGGTAAGAATATCCAGGCATATATCATTCCTGCCACGGACACTACAGCGAAAAACCACTGCACACCGTGCGAACCACCAAGAAGTCGACTCAAGTCTCTGTAACTTTGAACTGAAGCAAACATGATTAGGTTGGCCATGCTGTATGCGACGCTGTGCGCAAGTCCACGAATTTCAGTTGGGAACAGTTCAGCTGTCATGGTCCATGGAATAGTTAGCAGTCCGATCATAGATGTCACTACGTATAATATAATACAGACAACTGGTACCCAAGTAAGTGTGGTTTTCTCTGCAAAAATATTAAAATATGTACTTTGTACCTACTAGTTTCATTTTGATATTTTAATTTGAGATTTAAATTGAATCTTGTACTAGAAACCCAGTAATTTGTGATAGAATAAGTGCTTACTTTCATGAATCCACAATGTGTACAATCCTGACACTGCCATACAGATAGCCATGCCTGTAGCGCTTGTCATAACTAGCGGTCGTCTCTTGAACCTCTTCAACATCCATGTATTAAATACAGACATAATCAGTCGTACAGTTCCAATCAGAATTGAAGCTAAATATGCATCAACATCACTTCCGACCGCCTGTAATAATATAGTGTTAATATGCACATTAGTTTCATACATTTTCATTAGAATATTCACTAAATTTAGTTAATTTTCCATACTTACATCGAAGAAGGTTACAGCATAGAACAAAGTAATATATATTCCTGAAAACTGTTGGAAGAAGAACAGTCCCATTAGAATGAGCAGAGGTTTGTAGCCTGTAGGTTTTGTAAATCCCTTGATTTTTGTAGTAAAATCCTGGTTCTTTTGTTCGGACATTTTGTTTTCATGTTCTTTTTGTAAAGCTGCCAGTTGCATCTCAGCGAGAGTTTCATTCTGTAAAAGTAAGACAACATAACCTATTTGCACAGATAAACATGTTTATCGATTTAACCTATATAGTTTACAAAATGCTCAAGAACAAAACAGAGTTTGTAGTTGTTTTACCTTATTAATAGGTTGTGGTTGATATTTATTGATCCAGGCTAAAGATTTAGCTGCCTCCTCGATCTTGCCTTTGCTCACTAACCAAATAGGGCTCTCAGGGATGATGAAGATCATGATAGCTGGTACTATAGTGTAAATGTTTGATAACCAAGCTACAAGACGCCATGACATGTACCAACCTTTGAGGTACGCAATAACCATACCTGTAGAAACACATTTTATAGAAATATTTACACAAATGTATATTTAAAAACGTGATTACGATACTTTTTTTTATACTATGTATAAGAAAGTAACTAGGACATAAGTTTATACAATTATAAATAAACGAACGCCATACCTAAAGAGGCAAAAGTCGGAGCTGCAGCAATGAGGGAACCTCTTAGATCAGCTCTAGCAACTTCTGTAATATACACAATGGCCGGACTGGTTCCTAAAGCTGAAGCTAAACCAGTGAGTAGACGACCAATAATGAGCATTTCAATGTTGGTAGCATTCGCCATCAATGTCCATCCCGCCATGCCAGGTAAGGCTGCAAGTTTAATGGTGTTCAGTCTTCCAAAAGCCTCCATGAGGAATCCGCCTAGCATGGATCCAAATGGTACAGCAACGACAATCAAACTGGCTGTAAAACAATATTACTTGTAATAAATCTAAGAAATAATATATGACTTATAATTTAAATTAACTCTTTCAAGAGCTTAATGTTAGTAAAACAATTATTGTGTTTGTGTAACTTACCAATCCATGAGCTTTGAGATTTAGTAACGGGAATATCACTGTTCTTAGCTTCCAACTGCGGAACTAAGATGGCGGAATATGCTAATGCAATTCCTACCACAATATGGAACGATGCAGCAATAAAACAGGCGAAGATCTGTAGAAAATAATATTTTATACTACATCCATTAATTTCATAATGAAAACTATAACTACAGGGTTTGTATAGATATTAAGAAATTAAATGTATCAACTAAAATTGTAGATAGTAAATAATTATATCATCATTATATATCCCACTGGGGTAATATCATTAAGCATTTCAAGTTCTTATGGGGAAAATCTAAATTGTAGGCTTCTGTTGCCTTTGAAAAATTTGGTTTTTGAGATGAAACCACGTCGTGAGCTGTCATTTCTTCATCTTGAGGGAACAAGATTCAGAGATCAGAGTGAAGTGAAGATATTCCTTGAAACAGTACATGAAATATTGGTGAAAATGAAGAATGAGAAACAGCTCACGACGCAGAATCATCCCAGAAAATTTTTTAGTTCTTAACGAAGGAGTTACAGCTAACATATGTTATTTTACAATAACTTTATACAAAATACTTGCCTGAGGAATCAAACTCTTGAACCGTTTACTCTCATAGTAACTTAACGATTTGCAACTGACAATAATTTCACGAAATTCTTGTTCAGCTTTTTGTTTTTCCTCAATGAGAGCTCGGGCATTTTCTTCAACACTGTAATGAAAAGTACATTAACATACTAGCTCCAGCACGTTACAGCATATATTAACAGCAAATTATAATGCCGAATAGCAAAAGAAACCAAAAAAGTTGTAAATAAATAAAGCGTTTTTTTAGATATATAAAATAAGCAGCACCCAAAAAAAAAATCATTAATGCCGGCATTTGTTTTATGTTTAACTTATTATGAAAAATGTATTTGTATTCTGAAAGTCTATTAGTGAAATGCCAAGGATAGAAACCCATCATTCTCACCTCCTCCTCATTATTAAGTACTCAAAAAATGAATATGAACATTGTAGTGAAATTATTAATAATCCTAAAGCACTATAATAAAATGTATTGTAATACGTGAAAATATTTACTCATTGATATGCATTGATAGATTAGATATTACGTATCCCATTATCAATCATATTTTTATTAATGTTTAATATCTGATTTTTGTTTGCAATACACACAAGTATGGAAATAAAACATAATATTCGATAGATAATCGTTATCAGTACTACATATATGTAGTTGTTTCATTAAAATGCCTGCAGCCTCTCGTCGTGTGTCCGCATACGAATATATCACGACAAATTCATATATGTATACTTGTATACATAAATACAGTTTTATACTTTCAAAATTTTAAACACTGAGCTGAAAATAAGTATCTAATAAGTTTTAACTACGTAACTGTCAAAACAACATTCAAAAAAGCATGCACAAATTCTATATCATTTCCTGCACATGTAAGAAAAATTTGAATTAAATTGAGTAGAAAATAAAGGACATTTCAAAAATTCAAGACACTTTGAAGAACAAAAAATTTAGTCTGTCATATGTAAAAATATAGTGCGAAATACTATAGCACTTCGGACAAGATATTAATGAGCTAAAAATGTTAAGTACATATTTTGCAAATTACCTGTAATTACATATCTCACACTGCAAATATTGGAAATTATTATTAATTGGTAAAACCAGAAATATCTAAGATTTTCTGTAAATTTTACCTGGTTATATAAATAAGTTACCGTAACTAACTCTTATTAACATCTCTTATTATTCTTACTAATAATTTGACATATTATTAATATATTTTTATGAAAAATATAGTGTATTTTATACAATAATATATACATTTATTGGTTCTAACATTACTGTATTAGGTTCTGAAATAATTTCTACCATAAATACATGAAATGAAGTTTGGTTGTTTTGATATGTTACTGACAACAGTCACGTTTTCATATTTGTCATCTTGCAAGCAATGCCCCGCGCATTAATGAAATTGTGTTTGGCAACGACGAGTCACCTTGACACGAGTTGCTATATCAAATATTCATTTAGAATAATTTTCTTTCTTTTTTTTCGGTATACAAAACAAACCGTTTTCTTTCTACGCTAAGTGAATTTTATCACAAGATTTATATCATCAAGAAATATTTGTTTTTAAAGCGCAATACATACAGTGCACTACTAAATTATTTCATTGATTTTATAAGAACCGTTACGTATATGGCTGAATCAAGAATATATTCTTTTTTAGAACAATTAGATATTTGCAGTAGATAAAATGGATTTAAGCTTCTGTAATATTATATTATATATGGAATAAAAATACAAGTAACATACTGTTTTGTCTTTAATGGATTGTATAATCAATAACTGGTTAATTATTTGTAAGAACTTTCCTCAAATTATCGAATATATAATTGCTAAGTTCATACTTGCTTGTTGTAAATGTCGAATAAATGTTTAACAATTTTGGTAACTTTTGACATTTTTATCCGTCATGATGAAACAAAACACTACAATTATAATTCTTTGTTAAATGAAAACTAAATGTAACATTGCTTAAAATACTAAATCATTGTCATTTGTAAATATACACATTCACGCAATGTTGGTATGCCTGATTGTAATTGTCCTTGGGACGGCGACACTTTAACTAATACAACGCGTACCAACTACATACATTAAAAATCACTAAACGAGTAAACAAAGTAATTATAGGGGGCATGTATGAATGAAATGCAGTAATAAATTTTAAACCAGATACACATCATGGTGTATAGAACATGCAGTAGTTAAGGAAGTACATTTCAACGGAAATTTTATTACCATTTACGAGCAAATAATAAAACTAATGAAATGTCAATCTGACTTCGTCTTCAGAATATAAAAAGTTAACATAAATCAGTTTCAAGAATAATAGATCATATATCATACAATTTTAATTTCTGTCTGGATGTAGTGTGACCTTGTTATGGCAGGAAAAATACTAAAGAACAAAAATTTCTTGCATTATTTGAAAAAATATATATTATTCAGAACCTTATTTAGGATATTCCAACTGTTAAAATAATAGTGTCCCTAATTGATTAAAGTGTTCTTTTTAATTTAGTAACAGAATAAATACAACATCACGCCATATCCCAGTTGTCCGGGGTAGCACAATTAAGCATTTATTAACGTCCATCAGCAGTGTTGCCAACTCGCACTAAAACAGCATCTACAGTTTTTTTGTGGAATAAATAAAAGCGTTTAAACCAGTTTAGGCAAGTTATAATCAGTTCAAAATAACTTTACTTATAATATTATTTCACTAAACGGTTATAGTGTATTTCGTGGGAGTCTTGTACCACATGTTGGCAACCACTGATTTACTAAAATAAAATCAAAATATCTACCACGCGTCCGAGGTCTGTAATCTCTCTTGCAAGCCACAACAAAGAGAAGACGTTTCCAAAAAAAAAACAACTCGTTACATTATACAACATCCTTTGCACTGTGGTTTCCAGGAAAATATAAATTTACTACTTTCCTGGAAATGGATAATCAAAATAAATACACCGCAGTTCATTCGATATTATTAAAATGCAATTATTTACAATAAATAAAACGATTGTTTTTTTCGGTAAAAGTTTTTGTAAAATCTTTGAACCGTAACTATATGTTTTCTAATAAGCGTGAAACTTGCAAAATATATATTCATAGTTTGGTTTCGCAAAAGTTCGCATATTATGTAAGAAAACATATGCTAGTATGCAATTACTGTTCAACTGCTAATTTGCGTACAGAAATCGTGATAGTCAGATCCGCATTCAGGCAGATTTGATCACTGAAATGTCATAATTGAAATAATGACAATGAATTTATAAATATTTATATTTGAACTATACGTTATTTATATTTTATTACATTATGTTTATTATCATATGTTCAAAATTGATTTCTTTTTCTTATGAAATTATAAACTATTTCTAAAGCCGTTACTGATGATAATAACAACTATCCATCAATTGCAATTCTGATTCTCATATCGCCAATTTAGAAAGTTTAATTGAATCTTTATTTATGTAATGAGATGCATATTTCAATCATTGTATGAAATTATTTTCACTTAAGGCGGCTTCTCATTTCGCTTGTATAATTGTTATTGAACATGACGTTAAATAAGAAAAAGCGTCTGTCAGTTTTGACGTAACTTTGCAGCAAACGTCATGATTGTTACATGTAGGCACCTGTTAACATTTTAACGTACGAACATATGATTACATATATGTGTGTAACATGGTTGTAATGTTATATATGTGTGCGTAAGACAGGTTGTAAGGTACTGGTCATTCATGTCCTTGACCTGGTTGCTATTTGCACGTGACTAGCACGTGATTAATGATATACATCACGTGGTACTTAATACCGTGATTCCGTGATTGCCCACTGGCTTATCATGATATAGTTCTCCTCTATTTATCTGATCTGTCTATATATACTTATATATCTTATATATCTGGTATATATCACAAGAACAACTTGTATGTGTGTGTGTGTGTGTGTGTGTGTGTGTGTGTGTGTGTGTGTAGCTACTTTACACAAATGCATGTATGTATGTATGTATTGAACAGGATGTTCGCTAGACCGGCTCATTTCATTTCTGGTTTATTCGTGCAAGATCTTGTTCTGACAGGTCTGCAGCTTACATGTTCTAAGGTTTCTGCATGACCAAATTAATGACACATTATACCATAACTAACCTTAAAATAAGCTTTTCTATTTTAGGGAAATAAAAGACAATATTTTCGACAATATTACTACTCTATTTTATCCGGGCTTTATTTATTTATTCCGGATAAAGAAGAGAAAATATTTAGTACACACGCTTATATCGTTGAGAAAGAACCGTTATAAATGATACTGCGAAAACATTTTTTGTACCACTGTACGCGGGATTCCTGTGTCACGTGTTAGAGATAATGTATAGTGAGCTGACATGCATATTATTTCATTATTCATCCGTCATTTCTAGATTAAAATTCCCTCTCGCTCGTTGTGTATATATGTTTTATATATTTTCCTGGAGAGTTTAAATTAATTTTAATTGCATTGTTGTTGATGATGACACGTCATCGAATGAAATGCGAGCTGTGTTTGGGGCACGTGTTCCTAGTTTCGGACAGGCTATTTATTCAATATTAGCTTAATTGGAATAGACACGCATCTTATATATACACACATATATATATATATATATATTATGTACATATGTAGTTAATTTAGAACACACATTCATACATCTATATGTGCCTGTATC
>JAGJTL010000016.1:6491122-6501836 GCA_022063505.1 Calosoma granatense
GGTCAAAAGGATCTTTCTACTCTCTTAATTAGTTATTAGTTGCTAATAGTGTTTTTTGAATGATTTAATATATGTTTATATGCGAGTTTTACATTACTTAAGAAGTTATGATTTTAATAAAAGACCCTGTAGACACAAAATCTTGGATTCGTCACTGCCCTTGAGATTATTCCAGGTGCGCCACTGGTTTTTGCAAGGCTTGTTAGTTCTAACATTAGCACGATAATGTGTCAGAGGAATTTCGAATCACTCACTGATTGTGTGGTATCCCCGAATCGTGTAATCGTGCGTCAAATCTGATGAAAATACACCTGTGAGGCAACGGGTACGGTCGGTGTGTATGGAGTTCCCTCTGAACTCAGCCGCTATATGCTATTATATTTCTATACATGTTAGTACATGTAGCACGCGAACACACAAGCAACCGACATTAATGTACAGTACACACACGATCTTTCAAACAAACATTGCTTACTCACAATTGTGACTGAACATTTCCCTGTTCTATAAATAAATCTATTCCTCTACTAGGGTAAAAATCTTTACCTCCACGTATACCGAGTTGCAAAAAGAAAAACTACCAAAAATATTGAGACCTGTCCAAATTGGTCAACCTATTTTGTAACTGGGCCAAAGAAGTTATACTGGAATTTTAAGAAAAGTACATCGGGTACAAAAAGATAATAATACTGCACTATGCATATTGATGTGGTCAGAAATATTCATTTTAGAATATTTTAAACATTACAAACACGTTCCTACATGCAAGCAGTAACCTTGAAACAGTTGACATAAATCTTATTTATCAATGGATATAAAAAACGAGTAATAATATTCTAAATATGTAATTATTAATTCGTTTGTTTTACATAAATGTTGTGTAAATATGAATAAGGAGAGAAGTTAGAAGAATAATCTAGTTGAATTTATATCGTAATGTGTTACTAATATATATACATGTACACATTTGTACAAATATACATTACGTAAGTAATAAAATACAAGTGTATTTTGTATCACATTGAAGAAGAGTGAGGGGATAGGGTAGAAAAAACTACACATAAACCATTATTCTTGAAAACCACTAGGATTCCACTGTTCATTCACGCATGGGTCGCGCGGTTGTACCATAAATTTAACCAAAAAATATATTTATGGTTTTAGAGAAAACAGTTCACAGTAGTGCATATTCTCTTTTCCCGTCTCGTACAAATGCGAATAGTTCCATTTTTAAACTACTGCATATCATATATTAAGTTAGGAGAAAATAAAAAATAACAATAAGAAGAAGTCCGTTGACGTTTCCGGAACTGTAGCACGAATATATCATGCTTCGTTGTACATTATACTCTATGCTTGTATGAACTAGTTTCAGACACAGAACCTTCCACGACCACACACTTCTTCTCCTTTGCGAAATACATGCAACGATTTGTTTGAACGTTCGTGAATTTTATTCTGTTTTTTCTCATATGCACATCAGACGATTTACTGCCCTTTCCTCCTCTTATTCTAGTCAAGATAATTATTATTTTTCTGAAAGATTTTTAATCAAAAACTTACATACATATTTATAGGCAGAATAAGTATTTATTCAGATTGTATCAGTGTCCATGTTAATATTTATCTTTCAGTTAATGATTAAGTATATTTTCATTATTCTGCCTAAAAATAAATTCATTCTTTCTGTCCATAAGTCACTAGTTCTCAAAATATGTGATACCGTGATTTGACAGAATAATACAAATATTTTATTTATTCGCCTTCACGCAAACAATATAAATATAGATATTTTTATTGTATATTTTCATAATGGCAGGCATAATATTATTTTCCGCCATTTTAATTTGATCTTTTTATATATTGAAACAATTAATTCAATCTCACAGATATGCGCAGCAATGTAATTTCAATGGAGGTGTAGTTAAAATAAAATGGAATTATCTATATTAATATATGGTTCATCTGGTTTTCAAGAATGATCTGTTTGTTCAATTCAGAATAATGAAACTGTTCGAATGAATATCGCGTCCATAATTTCTAGTCTAGTTATTGAAATGCGTCTTGAATCTAAAGTGGAGCAAATATTATGTCAATTATGAAATGAACTGCCTCGTATAAAGTTTATGCTGCAACTGACAATTCGTCTCCGGAACATAGTTTTATGATATTAATTCCTTGCTTCATAAATATTCAGAGCGCCTGCTATTCCATGCAAATCATAAACACTCCTGTTAAGTTGGTTGCCTGCATTCAGAATATTTTTATTATCGATCCGAAATGTCAAAATTACAACCAATGTACTATGTAAATAAAGCTCATCATAGTTACATGTATTAAATCTTCAATAACTATCCAAATACCTAACTTAACTGAAGGTTAACTTGCGTCAAACTTGATCGCATCGTTTTAACTTTTCAGATATCTTAGATTAATTTGATTTTTATCTTTACCAATAAATTTAGTTTATTTTTTTAGGTTTATTGCAAAAACTTTTAGTACTTCTTCAAAACTCTAACTGAAAATTCACGATAAATTCTTACATTGTATTTAAGTAGTAAATACAAATTCATTGCAAATTATTGCAACAGAAATTCCATGCTTATTTGACTACAATTACATGCCGTTTATATAAAAAAAAAAATTATACGCTAGCATAAAATAAAGAAAATTGAAAAATTTTGTTGCCTTTTATGCAGCTGGCTAGAATTTTTTAAAATCAGACACGCATTTACCATAAGGCATATTTTGTAACTAATAGAATTCATAAATAAAAAATAAATATATAAAAACTGTATTAATAGTTAAAAAACTTAGGCAATAAGAATAGTACAAAATAAATATATTTCAAAGAATGACAAAAATATTTCAATTAATACCTCGTTTCTGAATTACAATTATTTAAATGTACTAATGACACTAATATATACTGAATCCAGTACTGCCTAAATTTCTTAATTTATGACAATATTGAAGACATATTTCTTACCTTCTTCAGCAAATGTTATGATCTCCGATGTCCGCCCATAGAAATCATCAAAATCTTGCGCGTCTGAATTTGGTGATCGGGCACTCGTTGTTGGTATATCTTCTTCCCTGGTCTCGGCGTCCCCGAGATATCCCCGGCTCTCTTCCGCTCTGGACAGAGTCTCCATGATAACTTCTCGGGGCAGATGATGGGTGACGTTGGGTTTATCCCTGAGGCCCAGTTTCATCAGGATCTGATGTTTGATTGCTTCTAATCTGATACTGTCATCCTGACTTCGCATACGGTCCGTTTTGTACAGACAATTCGGACAAGACATAATCGGTCTTCTAGAACTTTCCTCTATCAACGTTTTCTCCAGTTGAGAGTTGAACTCGTCAGGTTTCTGGTGTTGGTGTCTTATTCGATCGTTGTCACCCAGGAAGATGGTACAGTCCATCGTGCTGCATAGCAGAAATAGACAAATGATTGCTATACACCATTTCTGGATAAGGCTCACTGGACGCCGGTTATAGAAGTTCTTGTAGACACCCATATTGCTTGTTGATAGTAGAATAATGTACGAAATAATTGGATTATCACAATCAGGAATACTAGTCAGTATTTGAAGGGTGAGCGTCTGTTCTCTTCAAGTCGTTGTATAACGAAGTAGATAAATGTTTGAGTATATCTAGTTGGTTGAGGAAGCTGCTAATTGATGGAGAAGATACAATTCTTCTTGGTTGAGGTGAGAATGAGTGGATGTGGCTCGGGTAAAGCGATTCCAGTAACTAGTCCAGTCTGTTATGTTCCGTTCCGTTCCGATAGAAGAAATACAATGTATATGTTGGTAGTAGTAGCACTTGTGTTTAAGTTCTATCTAGGTAATTTTTGGTATAAAAATGTCTGTACTAGAATATATGTATGTATATATTGTTTTAGATTAGAAAAGGACGGGTGAATATAGTTGTAAGCTTTTGCAATAAATGTCACAGTGATTATTGTTGTGGTGTATATGTAATAATTAGATAAAGAGTCCTATTACCTAGTGGCTAATAAATTTGATGAAATCCTATCTAACTTGTTAAAACTGTAACTGTAATAATGAACTATAGTCACTTGAACCGAACTGTACAGTGCTGGATGTTCTTCGAACAAATATTTGATCATTGTTGTATGCTTGGAGCGTGTTTGACGTTCATTAACGTTTTCGGAATTTCGTTAATAATCTTCGACAATTCCTGTGGCTCTCAGCAATATGCAGTGTAGCCGAGAAACTTTCGTCCATTTTTCAACGATATTTTTACACGATACGTACAGGATAATTGTAGTCTGTAGTTTTCTGTTTTCTCTTGTTTAAACATGTATTCAATTACACGCAGTTTAATTTTAAAAATAGGTCAGACACTTTATTAAATATAATTATGCCTTACTAACTTTATTTTATTGTCTGTCTGCCATTAAAATTGAGAAAATTTTATAACATACATTGTCGTCAGTTCGGTACTTGCCTCTTCAATCATTCCCCATTCACGTGTAGTTTAGCTCCCGTGTATCGATGACTGTTTATTATTTTCCAATATCTCACTGTTGTGCAACAATTCAACAGTGCACACTGCTCTTTTACTTGCAAACTATTTATATTTTACTCTCGCATGATTAGTAGAAAAATTAACAATTTACACGACGTTACTCGTTTACTTTTAACAATGAATTAACCGTCACAATCTCGAGTTGAACTCTGTCATCAGCAGTTAGTTTAACAATACTTAACTCACATTTTAGGTTAGTTTGAAGTGTTTATCGTTGCGTTTGCATATTGTTGTCACAATTGTAATATTGTAGTATGTTGCACTTGTAGTAATATTTTTACACTAACTGTCTCTATCTTCTCTGGTAATTCCTCGTGTTTCTTGGTGTATGTATATATTTATATAATTGTGTTGAATTGATAGGATAGAAGTTATATATATTTGTTATATGTCCCCTCGTGTACTCGTACGTAGAATAGATTGTTTAGTTTTATCTTTCTCTCGTTATATGTATGTGCGTGCGTGTGTGTATATAGTGTTATTATGTATCGCGACAGCGGTAATAGTAATATAGTAAAGTTGTAACTAGTTGGTTATGGTTGTGTGTACAGTATCAACGCTAGCGATTGACTGACTTCGCGAGTTGTGCCGGCCTCACACGCTGTATGTGAATGCAGCGATTCAATGTTTCTCTCTGTGTGTATGAGTTGCGCATTCGGAGAGACCGATCCGATTCCGAATTGTCTTCTTCTATTCTAGAGCGTACGTGAATTTCCTGAAAGATGACATGGAGATATGTCATTACTACAACTAGGACTATGAGAAACCATGCTTCTAACACATATATATATGTACTGCAAATGTGTATCTGTACAAGAATTGAACATGTATATTTCTCCATCAGAGTACTGAACTAATAACTATGATTATAATACATATGAACAGTGTATTACTTATATAAAACTATTGTATTTCAAGTTAACATTGATTTTCCCAGATATAATACAAAACTTAAGTAACACTTTACAACAGAATATATTCCTCATGCCAGTGGAATATAATGAATATGGAATCAAATGAAAATTAAACACATAAATAATTACATCTAATTACCAAGTAGTATATGTACCCCGTGCATGTATGCATTGCTAATAAGTCTCTTTAAATATCAGATATATGAATTGTTACCAAATACAGCGCTTTTGTTTTAAACCGGATGATTAGCATACAATCATTTGTAGTTAAAAATTAGTGTATGGCTGCACCTATTCGTAATGTTCACTCTTCGTATATATTTACATAATTTATTTCTCGTATACACACAATTCATATTTCATTTATAAACTTTACATTACATGCAGAGAAATAGGGAGTATTTCTAGCACGAGATTCAACTTCAAACTTAAATCAACACGGACAATATTCAGTCTGTGTAGTACTAATGTTCGTAGGGACAGGTAAGCAAGTTATGTTTCAAAATTGTTGATTTCGTTTCACATATTTAAATTGTGCGTTCATTATAGACACCCGGCAATACTAGTAGTATCGACCTGTCCTTATATTAATAACTACATATATACTTATTTGGTATAATTGATTTTGAAACTTAATAAACTGCCACGAATCTTCAGAGAATATCAAATTAAAAATTCTTATGAGATTTGATGATTTACACATCGATACTAAAAGGCTTTGTTCTTTTATTTTCTATTAAATTTGATATTATTACTAGTATTTGCACATTTCTATGACTATAATTCTAAAAAAAATTAATAAAGTTATTATTATTGATCTGTGAATAACAGTCATATTTATTATTCAATCTGACATTTGAGAATCACTAAATATAATTCACTAATATTAGTTAGTAATTTGGTTCAAATGATAAATTTCCAATGATTATATGCAATACTTGATACATCAGTATGTATACGTATATGTGTGGCGCCTTTTTCTATGTGTGTGTATGTGTGTGTATTCCCACGCGGTCTCCCATATGTGCACATACATATGTGTGTGTGTGTGTGTACGCATATATGTATATATGTATATGTTAGGCGCCTCAGCGACACAGTAGCCCACGCTCACCTGAAACTAACCACCGATCTCCTAGCTAATTTGCATATCACACAATGTCATTACGCATTCAGGAATCCTTGCATGCGAAATTCGTACTCTCTCTCTATTAAACATACATACAAACACTGTTACTCTATGTATATATATGTATGTAGTAGTTTAATACACACACACACACACACACATATATATATATACACGTATGCATGTGTACATGCAGTAATACCTACATATACAATGTATATGAATGTTTGCGTGTATTGCAATAATGTATATATGAATTGTTTTATCTTGTACAATTTTTTTTTCGTGCATTTATTTTTAGATATAATTTATTCTCCGCTATAATATAAGGTAGCCTATCAATCATATGGGTGTGTTTTATTTACATGAATAACAATAATTGATATTGACTATTATCGACGCGCATACAAGGTGTCGGTAACAACTTGTATTTACTAAGAAAATGTCGACATTTTATTAGAAAACTGTACAGCGTTATATGTATAAATAAACTTCATCCAAATATTTGTTACAACATTTTAACGTGCTCACCTTTCTAATGTTTATTGATGTATTCTTGATATTTTACAAATTTATCCAAGCAGTTTCTTTTAAAATCAAATATACTTGGGGCACCACCCTTTATTTTCGAATTTAAATAATGAGGGTTTTCTTAGGACGAGATTTAATTTCAAATTCGAAAGAAAATCAACAAAATTAAAGTAAAAATAATATTGCTTACCTGTCCCTATAATATTCATACTACTAGAGAGATTTTATTTCAAAATTTAAGTTGAACCTCATTCTAGAAATCATTATTTTTCTATTCTCTTATAGATTAAATCTATTCCATCATTTACATTGGAAAATAATAATAGTACTTAACACAAATATATTTCGACAATATAGTTATTTTTTTAGGTGAATGCAGACTCAGGTATATAATTAAATTATAGCGTGACCCGGATACGAATAACTAATTAAGTAAATTATAAACTATTTCAGCAGACGACACGTTGCATCCAGTAAATAATTCATTGATGAACCGTGGAACTAGACAGAAATGTATTTATTATTAAAATAGGTGCAATGCAGACAAAAGATAATATATTATTAACATTCTGTTCCATTCTCCAAACTAGAGCTATGGATATTTGATTTTAAAATCTATATATAAATATGAAACTATTTTCATATTTGTGTCGTACGAATTTGTATAGGTTATATGTGATACACACGGAAATGTCAATATTATAATGCATTCAAATCGGTTAAAATCGCCATTTTATTCATTACAGAAGAGTAGGTATGTTTCATTCATGAGAAGAGCGACATTTACTTCAGATGAAGACAGCATATGATTCATCAAATCCTATTAGAGTAGACAGATAGATTTATCAAAATAAAAATATACAGAACTGTATATATGCGTGAATTACATATTTGTTGAAATTTACATATAGGCTGGATTTATTTACCGGAAATACATTGCTATACTGTCGAACAAGTGCATTTGTATGTCAATCAACCAGTGCATAACAAAATGTTTATACTTGCAAATACAAGTTCGATATTTAGTTTAATTTCTAATATATTTGCAAGTAAATTCCTGCTCAGAAAAAGCATTATATGAATAATATTTAATTGTATTATCTTTTACAATAAAAATAGACAATGTCCGCACAAAACAGATATAGAAAATAAACAATTGTATAATGAACAGTGTCTCATAATGCGGTTTGCTTACGTTGCTGATAATGATTACTAATTATAATTGCTACATTACATTGGAAATATAATTCAACGGTCTTTTTTTATATATATGACATGGAATTTCTTGTACCAATATCTACCTCATTTCCCACATCCTGTCACAAGAAACCACGAATGAAGTACGCACCAATTCATATAGTTACTAATTATTTATCTACTAATAAACTTTTCTTACGTCAGATTTCTTTTAAAATCAAAAATAGCTTTGTATTATCTGTGAATTTAAATATTGCCGAGTTTCTAGGACGAATTTCAATTACAAACTTGAATTAAAATTAACAATATTAAAACAAAACTATGTGTACTTACCTGTCCCATTAAATTCTGCAATAACAGATTCAATATTGTTTGTTTTGAGGCGAAGATTTAAAATTTGAATCTTAGCTTTACATTCTTAATCTTCTATAGATTAAATCGATTTTATTATCATATTCACTGTAGAAGATAATTATAATGTTTTTTTTTCTACAAAATCTATTAGCTACATACCTGTTTTAATTATTCTTTTGTTCTCCCGAATTTATACACGGACCTCATGCATATAAAATACGAAATTTCGCAATACTTTTTATGCGAACTTTTTATGTATAGTTAATATATTGAATGTGATCAATTTTTTATCGTATAAAAAACTTGTTCTTTTATTTTTTTGCATGCTCCAAACTAAATTCCTAACATACCAGCATGCAAAAGCATGATGCAATTTTGTTACCTGCGAAAACATATTTCAATCGATGGAGACCAATGCTGATTTTTGACCTTGATCGGTAGATATTGAATATATAAAATGTAGGTACATGAACTTTTTTCTATACATATGAATATTCTTGTCTTAGTCCTTATAATAATACAAAATATTTAATGTAGATATAATAATAGCAGAATAAATCTATTCTGTAATGGGAAATGTCATAAAGCGTTTTTGAAAGTAGAGTCACATTTGTGCAACAATGACACGTTCAAATCACCGCTAGTTGAAAAGAAAAAAAAATGTTAGAAAAACGTTTGGATTTGAATAAATTTGAATATTAGGCGCCACCGAAATTTATGACACATTCTACAGATTGTGAGAGAATTAGTTGCACGTAGGTGGTCATGTAAATCAATACAGGTTTCTAATTAAAAACCAATTAAAATTATTTACAGCACTGATCAAAATTCAAATGTATTCGTTAGTGATTCTGAATCTAGCATTTATATTGAATGCAGTCTAACCAGTAACAGCTCATTTACATACGAACTTGGAGATCTATATATCGGACGTCCTTACAAAATGCACATGGCACATGGGGCACAATTAGAATAAAACATTGCTGAAATATTTATGATCCAATAGTTGAGTTATATGTTATTTATACATAGTTGTACCTGTATCTGTATCTCTATGCTATGCTATGCTATGCCGGACACCATATCAAGAATGTTAGAATTCATGATACACATACACTTGTACATTCTGTATCTCTGATATACTATCTCTCTACCAACGTCCTGTTCAATCCTGTCTTCAAACAGCATCAAGGAACACTGTTCAACTTTCCTCCGTACCATTAGCAGTGGCGTGCCACAGTTATACAAGTATTATAACTAACTCATACATCATTATATATTTATAACAGATTTCTCTTCAAATCTAGTGATCTAGAAACGTTAGACTTCAATCCTTGTATGTTACAGTTATACAGAGCGGGAGAAGTGGGTGGAGTTACACGCATTCATCCTGTAATACGTTAGCCAATCAGCGGACAGAAGCAAATGCGTTACTAGGACTGCGGAAACAAAATAAACCCATAATCTATCCTTTTATGTGCCGGTGTTTCAAGTAATAAAATATAATTGAAAAATGAACGTGATCATTTTGAATGCTTCATAAATGGATGAGTTAATAATGATGGACAATTATATAACCGTTTTTTCGGATAACGGTAATCTTGGTAGATAAAATTAGAAAATCGATTACAGCGCTCGTACGTACGGGCGTGTTGATTGCTTGTACTAATCTCTAGCGAGTGAGGTTATAAGTTGAGGAGTAAAATCCCGGCATTCTGTGGACAAAAAGTTAAATGACCTACCGCATGGTATATTGGTTACAGTACATTTATAACGTTTATCAAATTTTATTACCCAGTAATTGTATACAATTATCAACAATTCAATTTGAAATATCTTAATTTACCTATCGGAGCAACGTTGCCAATTATATAGATATACACGAACACCACAGACACACTGCATCGGTATTTTCACTTTTCGCACATACAAACTTTCCCTAACCATACCCTCCGATAGATAGAACTTCGTTACAAACTTTTCCGATTTTCCAGGAAATACCTGAATGGATTTCCTATATATATATATATAT
>JAGJTL010000016.1:6513701-6524058 GCA_022063505.1 Calosoma granatense
TATTTTATATAATATTTCACGTTACATATTATTTGCTCGGATGCATTCCATTCGTTTTGAATCATCAATATTTTGTTCCGATATTAGATAAAAATGTCCAAAAATATCTCAGTCAACGAAACGAAAAAAAAAAAACATATAAGAGTAGCATTGATAATGATATTTGTACTAATATACATTGTTTGCATTGTTTGTGTCGTTGTCTCTGTCTGACACAAGTAGATAACTATATCTACTTTCTCTGTTGCCTGTTGAATTATCCGAGCCCGTGTAAGAACTGTCATTTTTACACATACTTCTAAAAATGTATGTTGATTCACAAATGTTTGTCTATTTTAAAAATAAACTCATAAGAAATATATGACACAGTTTAGGAGTGAAAAAAATAAGTAACGTACAATGTAAACTTGATAATTTGTCAGCTCACATATCTCATAAAAACAAGTCATAACAAGTTTTGTACAGATATTTACTAGTAACAAGAAGGGTTAATCTGGTATGTGAAAATAAGGAACACAATAAACGTAATATTAAATAGTTTTATTTAGCAAAAAAAACTTAATTATAATAATATTATAACTTCAAGCGACCATTCTGTATATAACAACGTTACATACATACATACATACGTACAGAAAAATACATACATACACACACATACATACATACGGACATACGGACATGTACATACAGTTATACAATTAAGATGCTACGGACATTTCGATTATAATTAATTAATTACAATTACATTACACTATATCCACAATACAATTACAAAAAATTCATAATTAATTCATTCATTAAATTAACATTAATCATAATATTAATTAAGAGATCTGTATTTTTCAAAGAGACGTAATGCAGTCTTGTCAAAAATCCTGTGTGGAAATATGTTGTATACAATATAATATTTGGGTTAATAAACATTGATATTTGTAGAATATTTCATTGTAACTTATATAGAAATCCATTGGAAAATTATACCAAAACATGATTCATCATGATAATTCAAATCAAATCGACACTACGTTACAATACCTTCAATATTCTGTAAATACCAATGTCCCTCTTATATTTTTCACACAATTCCATCTTACTTAAAATTTTCAAATTCAGCCCTGTCGAATTTTCCGTAATAAAACAATTATTTTCATGAATTAATATAAAAATAATCACTATAGCATTATGCTATAAAGCTTAAATTTGGTTATCACAATACCTGGATATTCTGTTAGTATGTTACTATATTCCAAAAAAAATTAACATTTGAATTCGTTAAATATTATTACAAAAAATTTTGATTTGAAATATTCGTGTTTTTAAGGCTTTATCGTATCACGATGATTCTTCATTTTCTAAGCTATTATCACCAATAAAATAATTTTTATTTTGATTTGTTCAACATTTTGAAAATATGAGATATTATTTGATTTTGCTGGTATATTTTGTAGAGAATTTAAGTTCGGTTACTAGTTAAGATATTTGAATAGAATATGGTAAATAAATAATAATAGCAAGTCAATTTCTAGAAAGATAGATGTATTCATTCAAATTACATGAAATATCTTACGTCTGACCTTTAGATATTTCCTCAAAGGTTATTCAGACAAAATTATTAATTATTTTATATTTCTTTTTAGTATTAAAATCTCGCTTATGAAATTGTTCAGATAATTTTTTAAGGCCGGACATAGCAACTAAATATTTCCTTAAAATATTTAAATAATTAACTATTTCATTATTTTCCTGATACTGTAATAGCAATAGTAACATATCTCATATTTTCCAAAAAATATTATTTATAAATGTTTTCAAACGTTAATAATCAAATATTTGAATAATTTACACAAGCAATAATTTTATTTATTAAGTAAACAAAATTCTCATATTTTCTTAAAATATTAATTTGATCTTTAAAATGTGTATGTATGAAAAAAATTATTAAAATTCTTTCTTGAAAACGTTACATATATTCTTCGTTCTTTTCCTATCACAATATTTCGTACCATAGACGTAGAAATATCGTCAAAAAACAGGGGGTCATAAATGCTACAAAATACATCATTTCACAAGAAGATAAAAATCACTAACAATTTTATGGAAATATAGTAAGAAAGTGCCCCAATGAAATTTTAAAAAGTCTACGTCTATGTCTATTTATCAATCCAAAATTATTTTTATTCTTTATGTTATATACAAAAGGAATTACAAAAAATCTGTCGTTTTTTTAAAATTATTTGTAATGAACACATAATATTTAAGAAATGTAGTATTTTTTAGACAAAACATGTATTTACGGCAATGTCCCCACTCGCAAGGCGCTTAATATCACACACAAATATTTGACAGTGTAGAAATTTGTTCATATTTCCGCACTAAGAAGTAGATATTAAGAATTGTATTTCTCTTCAACGGGACTTAATATAAAAATATACATAATATTCTCTTTCAAAACACTGTTATATTCTAATATTTTGTTCTCTCAAACGCACACGTACAATTCCCAAACGCATTTAGAATAAATATTATAAAAATATTAAGATTCAGAATTTAGATTTTATAGTTAAGTTCTATGTGTACGTTCCCGAATCGCAACTATCTTATAGGCAACGCCTCTAAACACCATTAACTTTCCAAACCAGAAAGATACATTAAAAAATAATGGCAACGGACGTAAACGCCACTTAATACGAATTATCAATGAAAGTTTATAAATTACATCTATAAATATTAATATAACTTATTTGTAACACTAACATTTCGCAGTAACGACCCTAAACACAATTATCTGGACACTGTTTTGGCACTGAAATGTCAAAATGGCATTTCTTAATTTCAAAATCTTCATTGGAAATACATACATCAAAATACACAATTGTTATTCAAAACGTAGCTATATATCTATCGGCAATGTTCCCAAATGCACACATTTTGTTGAATATTCGTCGATTGTCAATGATATCAAACACAAGTATCCTTTCTTGAACAATTGTAGTAAATTCACACACACATTTAGCACATAAAATTGTCATTTTGCCACACAAGAATCTGATTAACGGAAATATTTCAACTTATAAACTATTGTCAACGTTCTAAAACACAATGATCGTAATTGGACAGTTCCTTCCAAAAATGGAACAATTTTCTTCCATACTATTTTAAAATGCAGACAATAATTAAAATACATATGTCCATATTCCAGACGTTCCCAAATGTTAATGTTCTTCTCGAAAACAATCGAGAAAGCAGTATTCTCTTTCGGATATACATTTTGTATATACGCTCATACAAGCTTCTTGAAAACGAATCCAATCGGTAATATTCTTATGCAAACCATTATTAGGAAACGAATCCGACTGAAATCAGAAATTTTCTTCAGAAAAAGTCTTATTACCCTTTTCGGAAACGTTCCGAAAATGACACTGAATCTTTCGTAACGATTCGGAAACAACTTCAAACTTGAATGTCCTTCTAGAAAACATTATAAAATGCACCCATTCTTCTCGAAATCTCCTCCAGTCTGTATGGTAAACGTTCCAGAATACTCCGGCGTGTAGAGGAAACGATCCTAAACACTCCAGTCTGTAATGGAAACGATTCCAAAACGCAATTATCCCTACCAGAATCGTTCTATAACGCAAACTTTATTAGCAGCACTAACGTTCCAAAATGCAATTGACCGTAACACACACACACATAAAAAAACGTTCCGAAACGGAAATGCGCGCGCAACACAATGTGCACACTTTTTACGAACATCCACATCTGTCTACGACCATACCGGGTAAACTACCGTATATAACGTTTAGTTCTTGGTCGAAATATAGCATTGATATTGCACTCATTTTTCGTGGAGCACAACACGGTCCTGTAGTGGATGGATTCGTCATTTTGACGAGATGTGTGTGAGCGTATTTTTGAAAAGTGATGAAAGGACATTCGCCAGCACAGTAATTGGCTTCGTAACGTTTCGGCGCAATTATAAATTCCCACCCGAACTCCTCGAAGTCGACGGTCAGTGGATAACGACAACACAGTGTTTCCTCTGTGTCCTCGTTACAGTTCAAACCAACCGTACGTTTTGTACGACGTCTTCGGCCATCGGACGTTTCAATATCAACGAAAGGCATCTGTAACAACAGGAGAGAACAATAACTAAAACATCACTTTTCAATTCAAAACATGTTCACTGCAACATCATCATTGCAACATCAAATACCGAAGTGTTAGTGGTGATTTTATGCATATGCAGCACAATAAAATAGCACATGTACTAATTTAGCAATACATTACAGCACTGCTGAAAAGAATTTTGCATTATGCAACATTCTTGCGTACATATACATTTCATAATAATAAAAATAAATATATCACAAGGAATTCAATGTACATATTCAAAGTATTTTACTCATGATTCACAATTTTCTTAAACCGGCCCTGTATACTGTTTAAACTTATAGGCAATAAATAATAATAAAGACCCAATCAATAGTTCATTCATCAAGCCATGTTTCCTTAGAAAGATTATCGTTAATCTATATTATTGAAATAAAATTATCTTATCGAAAAATTAAGCTTTTTACTAAATCTCGTAATTGTTTATTTCCTGAATAGATAACGTCAATTATTCATATACTATGTATATTCAAATATAACAGACATATTTTGATAAAAAATAAATATTGACAATTTTTCTTATTTTTATTTGAAATCGTATTAAAAATTTGGCTTTTTACTTGTGTTTAACAATGTAAATACTCGATTTGGAAATATAACAAAATGTAGATTGTTTTAATGTAATAATTATCAATATAGTTTTAGCAATTACTGAAATATGAAGTATGATCTCATATTTAAAATAGTGGCAATGACCGTTATGCATAGTTATAGTAAAGGCTATTTTTCTGTAATAATATATGGGAACGAAGGTTCCAAACCTTTTTACAGAATAACATGAAAAGGGAACTCTATTCCTTGCTTATTTTACAATTAAATGAAAAAAATTGTTGCTACATTACGTTAAATACTCGTTTTACTAATATACCTTTTTCAAGAATAAAATAGTCCCATGCATTATGCGTTCCTAAACACTTATAAAATAGCCCTAAATATGAAAAATCATGTATCTAACGTACACCAGTATTCAGTTATTTGTTCTAGAATTTTCTACTGAAATTACTATAGTAACAATGTACAAATTTCAACAGAACTGACAGTTAGTGACCTGTGAATACAGAAATCCTGTGTTATTAAGTACGAATACAGGTTAGGTATGGCTACATATATATATATAGAAATGTTAATGACTGAACATGTAGAACTGTCATTCCAGAGCTAAGTTTGTGATGCGGTGCACTTTGACAGCGTTATCATTTGACACGTGCGGACTTCTTATAACTTATCTGTCAAACTGAGGACAGCCATTCGCAAAATTAGAATACATATTATATACACGCGAATACACATGTATTCGTTGCAACAGTTTACTGGCTGATCGAAACACACGTTTTTTTCTTTTGCCAACTTGTCAGTTAAAGTATCATTACTCGCACCATTTTATATACAACTGTTATTCTATGAACACAAAATATTCATAGGTTTTTATTCCAACAAATAGAAAATTTATTATATTAGGTACATTGTATCTTCTACACTGAACAAGTATTATAAAAAATAAAAGGTAAAGAAGATTTATGTGACCTCGGTTATCTGATATTATGTAGGAGGTATGTATGTGTACTAGTGCGCAATTTGAACCAGGTCACATGCAAATTGACGTTTTTTGTTCCTTTTTGATATCAGTACAAACTTCTTGTATGATAAAACATGTATTCGAAATGTTTAGATAAAAACTATAAAATATAATTACGCCGAAATAAAATACGTGTAAAAAGGCAGAATTGCATATGCAAGAATTTCTGACAAAATGTAATGCCTACCACTTTATATACTGATACAACTAGGTACATCTATGGACAAAAGTAAATATTTGAAATTAGCAATTTTTCTTTAGAATGCTGCGTTAGTATTTATAATTATTACATATGTAATTACACACTAGCATGTTTTATTTTTCAATGGAATTGAGTCATATTTTTTTGCATACCTGTAACTTTGACTATTTTGCATTTGTAACCGAATGCGTCAATCATATTTTTGCTAATTTAGCATTTTATATGCAGGTCAGTTGAGTCATAATATAATTTTGCTAAAATGCATTTTTTATTTTTGTCTTTTAGTTATGAAAATTACGTCATTGTAATAATGCAAGATGTTCTGTTTTACTTTTGATTAAATGTTTGTGCATTTCTAAATACAAAGAACAGGTATTAACAAGTATTAAATACATGATTACTAATATATTAAATTCAGGTCAGTTGTGCCATATATAATTTTTGCTAAAATGCATTTTTTCATTTTTGTCTTTTAGTTATTCTAGTTTATTTTTAAAGTGGCGCCCCGGCATATTATTTTTGTTTATAGGAAATTTTGATTGAATCTTCACAAGAATACAAATAATAGTTCTAGTGCCACATTTATACAATATTTTAACAGATTTCATGATAAATCATTTTAAAATTAATACATTGTATCAGTTTGTACCTGGATCTTAGGTTTTTGAAGTTCCCTATAATAGGCCGAAGCACAATTTTTACAATTAATGGCTACAAATGATAATTATTTGGTTAATACTTACATGATTGCCCCCTTCTACAGTATTATCTGAAACAACCACTTTCTGGCCATTTAATAACGTTGCATTTACCACGAAACCGAGATTTTCTTTTGTATTTTTGAACCATTCCGACACCATCACCGTCGTGTCCATTTTGATCCATCGACCCTCACCGACAGACTGTCGAACCGATGCTTGACTCTTCTGAACCAGAACAGGTGATTCTGGTCTTAGATTATCTCTTAGTACCTGAAATTAAACAAAACATTTGTCTTGTATATTCTGAATTTAACTGTCAATATTATAAACTTAGTTTAGAAATAGTTAGAATCAATTTCAGGCACAATCTAAGCTTTTATCCCAAACAGTATACGTTACAAATACATTGGTTAGTTTTTAAAGAAATTATTATTGCAATAGGGGGCTGGTTTTATCGATTTTTGACGTTATACACGTCATAATTTATGGGTGCTACGCCATTGATAGAAGAAAGTATACTACTTATAGAAAAAGATGAAACGCTTAGATGAAATGAAACGCAGAGGATACACAAGAACAGTCCTGGCTTTTCTGATTCTTATGCGAACAATTTATATGTTTAGAAGATTATTGAACACTCACCTTGTATACTTTTATCTGTATATCAGAAGTAGAAGGTCTATCTTCGCCCGACCCCCGGACCCAAACGTACAGGGTGGCCAACTTAACACGATGCCGAGTGATTTTATCAGAAAACTGAAAGTACTGTATACCTTGTCCTCTCCAACTGTGCCTCAATTTAGGGCCTGTAAACAATAAAACAAATAAATATACATTGAAGTAATTGTTACATGAATATATTATAAGAATTATACTACTTCATATACAGATATTTATGCAACAAATATTCCTAACAGTTATTTCTCAGTATGAGTAATAGATCTGTATTTGTTATTATTATATACATATATAAAATACACTATATTATACTAAGTTTTCAATTTAATCAATAATTAATTACTAATTAGTCTGTGATGTGAAGTCAAGAAGGATGAATTATTTATCTGATAAGGGGTCACAAATTATTAATAAATAATGAAGTTCAGTTCACAAATATATTCCTGTATGCTGTACATATGCCCGTGTCTGCGTAAACAAATATTATTAATAGTTTATATAAAACAGGAAAAGATAACATATGTTATGTCCTCATGTATACATGTTGACTACCTACTTTTACTCATAGTGCATTGAAACTTGTATCAAAAGTAAAGCTGTCAATATTCTTATATACATATCTTTCAAAGAGATTGTGAAATCAAATCGATGTTAATTCTTTTCAAAACCAACCATGCATATCAATGTATATTTAAATCACTTATAGCAGATTTGTAAACAAATTTCAATCGGAATTTCTTATCTAATTTTGTTAGATTCTCATATAATAACTTTGGCAATCCGATTGTTTTAAGAAGAAAAGATGTAAGTGAATGGTGATGTACGAAAATATATTTATCTTTTGACATATGTATATGCAGTTGTTTAATTTTCTTAGATATATTTTTATTCGATTATAAAATGTCTAAACACTATAGACATTTTAAAAAGGAACTAAAAATATCTTGTAGCAAATATGAATATATTGCACGAGTGTATTGCTTTTGCTGTAAATGTTGACAGATATTTATAAATAATACCAGATATTCCTGGTAATTTACTTATCTTCGCATGTTGAACCTGCGAATTCCGTAAACATCCGAGTTGCTGTCTATCATTCACACATACATGCACACAAACCGCACATGCGTGTGTATATATTTGTGCAGAGTTCAGACTATATAGGTGTATATGTATATATGAATAAATACATGCGCATGTGTGTGTGTATGTCCGTATATACAGATGCAATGTGTAAATAATGTGAAATAAAGCGCGTGCTTACAATCTCGACCAGGTTATCCGTGATTATTCATGTTTTCCCGTGCATTACATATGCATAAACACAGTGTTGGATTCAGGCAGAATTTATCCCGAACAGATATACAGTTTGTAGTTAAATTATTAACTATAAACATACAGTATATAGTTATATTGTTACACAAAACAGACACAAATTAATATCTTTCCTCTGATACTATAGATTTGGTTTCATAAAAATGTTTGGAGTGAGCTGACAATACTTCAAGAATGTTTCGGCATTAAAAACGAATTACTAGATTATTCTAAAACGACACTAATAAATTGTCATCGGGATATAACGTTATTTTCTCTTTCATTTCTTCAATATAAAGTTAAGTAAACTAATAGAGATTTTAGTCATATGGCTCATGCAAGTGTTTGTTATTTACACCTGAATCCTAACCTGTACCAAGGAAACTCCCTTTGAAATGTAAAACCCTGTTATCCTTAGCGACATGCAGGCACGCACATGCCTTCTCAGAACAATAAACATATCAATTATGTACAATTTCACATAATGTGCTAAAAACAAGAATAGGTACCAGTCGTACAAAACCATGTACTGACATGTGTGAATAGTTTATATATGTATGTATGTATATGCAAACATACATTCACTAACATTAGTATCCAGAAACCAAGACTAGAAATATTATGAATTTTTTTATAACGGTTTTATATTTTTTTAAATACACTTTTTTTACATATAGTATTATTGTTACCCTTATTTCACATAGAAATACCTAAACAATTTACAAATAAACAAAAATATTTACTCTTTTAAGTGAAAACAATGATTCATAAATATTTTAAATACAGTGATAAAACAATAATCTAGAAAAAAATGTCAAACGAATGCGATAGTTAAATTGTACCAGGTCAAGAATGACAACGTGCTGTCTCTGTTATACAAATTGTTAACTAATATACTCGTGCTCTATTCCAACTGGTATTGTAATCACAGTTCTTTATTTTAATTAATCAGTTATCACGCATATGTCGCCATACTAGTCACTATTATTAACACAAGTGCATTTATTTTAATTGTTTCATTTTTTTAATTAGCACTTGTTTTTATATGATATTATGAAGGACAGTATTTATTTTTATCTCGTTATTATTAAAAAGAATACAATTTGTACATAATTCAAATAGATATCAATACATACATACACTGACACCCGCACACATATGTGATGATCATGTGAATAAATATTATTTTACTATTTCAATTCAACACTGAAAGATATATTCACTACTTTCTTACCGTATGTAGATAATTCAACTAAAACTTGATATTTCACTAAACATTAATATAGTTCTAGATAATTATCTAGTATTTATAAATGTATAGAATTCCCTGAATACCCCCCTGTGCAGTACGCCATCACAGTACAATATCCGCGACACAAACAATTCATTAAGATATTTATATTTCATTTTAATTAATATTTTGTTTATAATAAGTTAGTCAACTTACAAAGTACATGTATATGAATACATATTGTTATCTGGGCTATAGACATGTGAACAGAAATCAATTAAATAAAATATACTGTTAAAACATAATTCATCCAATCCTGTTACGAATCATGTCTTTACTAGTTCTGAATAATAATAATAATGTATAACAAATAATACGTAAGTTGTTAAATAAATGTTACAGTTTCTATACAGTATGTATCACGTTTTTTACAGCTGTTAAATGCGACAAATCGTTGACATTTAATAAGTAGCGCTGAA
>JAGJTL010000016.1:6546965-6566545 GCA_022063505.1 Calosoma granatense
AATAAAATTTTGAAATTTTAAATATGATTATCTTGCAGATAAGATTTTATTTGATAACTTATGTCCTGCCAAGGTTGCAATTCATATTGTAACACATTGTTAACGCACCAAACATATATCTTTATAGAATATATATCTGTAAAACAGTGGTTCTCACACATCTGCTATATATAAATTATATTATTATTTACTTACCTTTTCTTTCAATACATTGATTTTTGTATCATTTTAAATTTATATAAATTGTTTTCTGTAATTAGTAGTAGTAAATATTATAGATGTTGATTTTTAACTGATTTCTTTAAATAACAATGACATTGCTTACGTTTTATGAATGTTAATTTCTTATTATTTTGAAATGTTTTAGTTTTTTTTAATGTAGAAAACTGTTTTTTTATTATTATTTTGGGAACTGCTGATCTAGATTAAAGTATAGCTGTTGTAATAATCAAATACATTTATTGATTGTTAGAAATATATAAACAACAAAAACAAATAAAAACTGTCTAATTATGTGGCATGGATTTATTTTCAAATAAATAGATTCAGCATATTCGCGGTACATAGTAACAAAACATAAATTTAGATAATTCGACAAGAAAATCAATGATCATATTGAATGTTTAGAGTTACGGTGAATTTAGAGTATTCACCGCTATGAAATGAAGAAAAGTAGCCATGAATACTAAATTATGATACATATATACAAAAATAATAATACTCCTGCTTCAATATTACTGCTAATATAGTATAGATTTATAAGTAATAAACGTATAATGTGGGCTCAGATGTGGTGATGTGTCAAATAATTACGGACATGACAATTTCGAGGTTAATTCAATGATGGCGTCTTGCCACTGGTCCAGTTCACTTCTATACTTGGCCACTTTGTCTGTAGACATGTGAGCATCGGATTCGAATCACAAATCGATTTTAACTCGCATTCCAGAAGTACCGCCATGCCGATATTGTATTTGATCTAATGTGAATCAAACATATAAACACATTAACTACTATTATTTATGTTCACTTGAAACATTATTATACTCGTGTATGAATGTTTAGTAGAAATTACTTGTAAAACTAGTAAGTATTAACAGGTTTGTACTTGCCCTTCCTTCTGGATTGGACCGTATTAATCCATTACAGTGCATGAGCGTGAACGTATCGGGTGTGGACGATTCTTCTTTCGGATAGAACTCATCCATAAATGCATGTAAGAGTATTATACCTAAATTCTCAGGATCTAACTTCTTCTTCATGATATTCACACTGAAACACGCACTAAATGATGTGGGTTCGTCATTAAAATGTATTAGTTCCAAAGCAGCACGAGTTAAAAATAAGACAAGTAATAGTATTTAGTAGTTTCGAGGTTATATAGCTCCATAACCAACAAATGCAAAGAATGCACAGACACTTGACATGCACACACACACATCACTCACTGTTATATATTTATATACATGTAATATACTTACTAATCAGATTCGCTAACTAGGTCCAATTCAGTCAGGACATCTTGCAGTAACACGGAACTTATGAAATTGTTCCCTTCCGGATCGTAGCTCTTGAAAATGCGACGCGCCCTTTCGCTTTGTGTCTCTGGACTAACTAGCTTTTTCTCAGTGCTAAATAATACTGTAAAAAATATATAGAATAATCGTATAGTTGCCGTAATTATTATAAATATAACAATAATCATATGCCAGGACGAGGTTCAACTTAAATAACATTCATGCTACCAGATAGTTTGTTCTTTTTGATTCAAGATTCAAGTTGTACTTTGTCTTAGAAACTCTGCATATTCACAGCATAATTACTAGGCAATATTTTAGTTTGACAGTTGTACAGAAGGTTAAATTAGATTTATTATGAAGAACTGACAGTTTAGTGTGGTTTATAATTTATTTGCTTACCCGTTAAATGCGTTTCGGAACCCAGCACCCATACGGGGTGTTTCGGATTCTTGTAAAAGGAACCTACTGTACAGTATCGCATATGTTCCATAAGCGTAATAAAGCCTATTTGGCTTTGCTTGTCTATTCCCCTCAGTTCTGTAAATATAATAACACAAATACATCAATTCACTGATAATTGTAAACTTATAACCGTGTATTTCTCTGCAGAATGAAATATATAATCAATTTGACAGTTGTAACCTAGTCTCAATTTTTATTTTTCTAGGTTATACTTTTAAACTTTATATTAAAAAGCTGTTGATATATTAAGTAAAATAAAATGTCTGATCAGATATAAAAGAAATTAGTAAAGATCTAGGCATATTACGAACAATTCCACGTAATGTAATAAATATGAAATTGTACAAGTATAGAAACACTTACTAAGACCGCCGATATCTTGTTCATTGTCCCACACGTGTGCGACGGCTCTGCCTGTTATCATAAGATTGATAAGACCCTGGCTCCCGTATCCATAAGTTTCGTGTATCAGAGATTCGCTCGTATCAGATAATTCGATTTTAACATTATCAATTCCCTATAGAAAAAACACAACTAGCTTGTATATTTGTCTATTTACCAAAGCAGAAAGCTGAGAAAATCTAGAAAGAAATGTGTAAATATACTTACTTTGGTAGCCAGTACAGAATACAGGAATAACAATACACCATACTGCGACTGGAGCATATGTAAATTATCCAGATAGTATTTCTCTACGTCTATGATAGATGTGTACGTCTGTATATTCAGACGACTATGGAACTGTGCCGGATCCACTGGTATATCAGCGGAGAACTTCTCTGCTAACTGCGGTACATCGGCATTTGTTAGCACGGCGTCAGACTCGGAATTATCACTGGCTGACACAGGTGACAAGGTGGTTTGGTCCGGTTTTATATTCTGATAGACTAAACGAAACTTTGAGATGCTGCACTGGAGTAATATCTCGCACATCGCTTGGACTAGCAATTCATTACGTTTATCGTCTGTAATCTATACGAGTTTACATGTTACAACGTGATATGTAAGGTTAGAAATAGTTGTATACATACGTTATTAATTAAGTTTGGTTCTTCGCAGTCTGAAAGCATGTTTTTTATAATAAATGCTTGAACGGGAGCAATAACAGCACATGGGCCCCCTTCATTTTGTTGTAACGCACTTTTCTCACTATCACTAAAATAGAAACCTGCAAACACAGACACATATTTGTTTTAAATGCTCGTCCAATAAAATGGAAATATGATGTTTTTTGGCGAAGAACATTGGTATACCTTGAGACCAGCGTTTGAATATATCGAGGCGCACTTCAGGACCCCACAATAAATATTCTAATTCGTGTAATTCTTGCTCGCAACTGACACTAGTTAATTCTGCCATAATTTCTTTGTAAATAATACTAATACTACAGAGTAACTTGCGGTTAAATATTCATAGGTTATAAATCCGAATTTGACGTTTCATTTCACAGGCAAAATTGTCGAGCCGAAGTTAAGTGCAAGTACACCACAAATTAAACGCGCGAAGAATTATATAAAACTGTTTTAAACTAATTTTTTAAAATTGATTTACGCAAAAGTTACATTTACAATTAATTGTTGATGACTGAGTTGAAATTTTAAACAATAAGCATTTGTTATATTTTTGTTTCTGGTGATGTGGTCAAATCTGTTTTCCCTGTTTTTTAAAAACTGAACATCCCTAAATTTGACTTACAATTGTAAATAACTTAAATTATACAAAATAAAATGTAATTTACAATATATTATTGAAAGAATATACAGATAAATAATTAAAATATAGCTTTATGCAATATAAAATATGTATTATAAGTATTATATAAAATAGGTTATAGTTCAGTGTTGACTTTTATTTCAGACAATAGCTTTATTCAAACATATAAATACTAAAAGTACACATCATTATTGAATAAACAGTTGTGATATATTTATTATTTACATCCAGTTGTGTACTTTTCTATTTTTAATTTTTATGTGCCTAGTTTTTATTTGCTTTATTTACAGTTTGTTAGGTTGGTAGCTCTACGAGATTCAAAATGGCGTATAACAACAGTTAGTTGCGGGAACGGTGAAAGTTTTGTCTACGTTTAGTTCCCTTTATTTCACCTGTAAAGTTTTTAATGTGTCTGTAGTGTAGTTAAGTTTTATGTACTTTGCTCAACATACAATTAAAAGCTATATATGATTGGCTTACTCCTTGATATATACTGGTTGACCTTTTCATCAGGTCACCAGCCAAAAATTTTAGCGCGTAATAAAAGAAAGTCGTTTTAGCAATTGTTTACCGTGAAACTCATGTCGGCAGTATTGTAACTTGTGATATTCAAGTAAGTACATCTATTTCTACCGTATAAAACGCTACAGTTATCTGTAAATTCGACAACATATGTTGTTAACCGTTAACCTATATCACCTTGTTCTTTGTGTGTACAGTGGGATCATGATGGACTTTTTTATTTATTTTTTTGGTAGTTTAATTTTCATTTATTGCATGCGTCACTGACATTCTTCTGTAGAGGTTATCTCAGCATATAGAGATGTGTACTACCAAAATTTTTAAATTCGTATGACATTTCAGTAAATCCTTTGCTATTCTCGGCCTTATTTGTAAGTTGTGTAGTTGATATTTTGCTTATTTTGCGTTCTATTGCAGTTCTTTGACGTACATTGCTGAAATTTTGCATAATTATTGGCACTTTCTTTGATCGATGTTGTAATTTTCACGTATTTACCATACAATCGTTCAAATATTTACATACTAACGTCAATGTATTTGGCGGTAAACGATATTTACTTAACACACGTTCGTCACTGATAAATATGAATGTACGGTACTACATGTATTTGATGTCACGTCGTTCAGTTAACGGGTCCACGCATAAAGAGGCCACTTTCGCATATTTGATACTGCGTTCAATTATTGCACATCCAATCCTTTTCTTCCCGCTTATCATGTTTGCTTTTATCTGTTTGAAGTTCTTTCGGCAAATTTTATATCATGCATCCGGTTATACGCAATTATTTGCATGCATCACGCACATGTTTTCGTTTTTTCTAATTAATATCATTCTTCATTGAATTTGTGTAAATTATTCATTTATTTTGTGTTATTTGTAATTTTAATTACATCCGGTCTTTGTAAAAGAAATATTTCAAAAATGTTCATCAAACTAACATTGATTATGAAAGAAAATAGTGTATATGTTTGTTTGTATTTAATATATGTTTTTCTACTCATAGACTATGGACTGCAAATCGAAAATGAATGACTCTGCTCTATCCAATTGTTCCTCCCGAAGAGTCGTACGTAATTTAAAATTCGCCTCATTCGACAGTACACCTACTACCTCAAAACTTCACTCACGAAAACGTAAATCGCACTCCATGGACCCGAGTGTAGGACGGAATATTCATTCCTCAACATTCCGTGCAGACGCCAGTCCGCCCAGCAGTATCGACAGTTCGTTTAGTGATAGTTACCTGTCGCTAAACGACACTAAACTCTCCGAAACATCTCAGCCAGCCTCTAAGCCTCTGGTGCAGAGTCCTAGCTACGAGATTTCATTCATCAACAACCGGTTCATCCGTAGTTCACCATTTAATAAGACCAGTGAATTTATTAGACTTAGTTCAACGTTAGAACAGTGTAGTTTATACGATCTGGAGTGTTTAGATGAAACTCACAACGCGAAACGATCTCGGTGGGACAATGAAGAACTCGATACGCCTCGGAAATCAAATTCGGCACCAGGTACCCCTCTGCGATCCGAAATTGAGGTGGATGTTTGTGTTAGAAAATATCATAGTCTTGAATTTACGCCTACCAAAGGATATCAAGTTAAAATCGGAACACCAGAACGTAATCAAATCCTGTATCCACAATTACTTGAAGTCAAACCTGAAATTAAACCTAAAAGTCCTCAGAAGCTTCGTGCCGATCTTAAGCGCTTGTGTAAACCTGCAAGGAAACGTTTGTTTGCTAAGTATGATTTTGTGTATTTGTTCACCGAAGTGAAGAATCAGCGTGAGGTGATTAGCAAGATATTCTCCTATTTACCTGATAGTGATTTAGTACGTGTTGCTCAAGTGTCCCGGTTATGGAACTGTTGTTTGAAAGCGGATACAGCTGCTGTTCGAAGGTATAAAACTTATGTAAAGACTGTATCGATTAGTAAAGAAAATCTGTATGACACATCGCTATCGGATTCCAAACAAAGTAGTTTCTTTTCTGCGAAGAAAACTAATTGCGAATCACCGAAAGTTTTCAGCCCACCAACAAGTCCTTCTAGAGAAAATTGGCGGAAATTCGCTAAGGTACAGTAGCTGTTTTTCATATTTAAAACTAGATAAAACTTTAGTAAAATCTCTTTTATTTGTAAAGCTGAAACAGCCGCTAATATTGTAACTTAGAGATTATTTAAATTACAATGTCCATCGGATTATGGGGATTACAGGGCCGGATTTAAGAAATTGTTAGTAATTCTTATTCAGTAATCTTCCCTTCAGGGCCAACCTGAATTCCTATTGTAACGTGATTTGAAACCGGTCTAGTATGTTGTTTTTAATTATAAATATTCATAGCATACATTTTCTAATTTTATATTAGTTGTGTGTAATTTTACAAGTTACATACTAATAGTTAAATAGTTCTACGATTACGAGATAATTATGCTCATTACAGCGAAAAACCTACACTGATACATTCTGTGGCAATGTAATGTAATTCATGTGACCATGATAATATTGAATGTTTTTAACTTACAAGGACGTACCGTGACATTGAAAATGATTATCTGCTTATTACAGCAATGTTTACAAACAGTTATCTATATAAACACATTTACAAATCATTTGTTCAAACTGGAATTATCACCGGCATATGTCACTTGTGTATTATCATTAAATACAGTTGCAAGTGCAATTTTACACTTTTTTTATCAGACCTATGATAACTTGTGTCATCATGTTTGTTATCTATGTAATAGATAAAACACGTTTTGTTTCAGTAGGTAGCACAGTGGTTGTATTATAATATATACAGTTCATTACAAGATTATTGAAAATAAATATTTTAAAGTCATAGTAAATTATGCATGGTTTTTTAGGATGAGTTCTAATTTTAATCTTCAATCTAATCAAATAATATCAGAGCGAAAATATGTTGCTTATCTGTCCGCATAACATTAATGTTACTAGACAGATTCAATATTGTCTATTTTGATTCGAGATTTAAATCTCGTCTTAGAAATTGAATGAATTTTAACAAACTCTTAGACATAAGAATTGTATTTTCTTTATATATAATTGTACATAGCTTAACTGATAAAACAAATGCATTATTTAATAAATTGTAAAGTAATATAAACATTATATAAACCTGTGCGTAGGGGAATTTATTTTGTTTGCTCTATTTTCACTAATGATAACTTTGACGTTTGTAATTACAGATGGCCACTAGAATCGATTCATCACAACGTTTAACTAAATGCATACAATGTTCGCATCCTGCCGTGATTGACAAGCACATAGCACAGTGTTCTCGATCCATCTGTCTGTATATCTGGTGTACTAAATGTTTTGCTGGCTCCAAAACTGGCCCCGAAGACTTCCTCTGCCTATGCACGGATGCCAAATCACCCCAAAGTCCTCTAGGCGAGCGATACAGCCTAACAGACATCTCAAACGTCGACAATGCATCCACATCGAGTTTTTTCATCACAGATACTAGCGTATCAGTAGGAAATATCAACAGTAGTTCAGGTTATTTCAGCCAAAACGAACACGAAAGATCCAGCTTACACAACAATAGTTTCTCCAACATTTCCAAATCGAAACACACAGTTTTAACTGATTGTAATAAAAATTATGCAACAACACGATATAGTACAACGAATGTGATGTCATCTTCAACTTCGTACCATAACATTGCCCTGCAGTGTATGAAAAAGAGCACTAGGTCTCGGAAACAACCAGATCCATCTAGCAGTCCACCAAAAGTGACCTTGCCTCCTGCGGGTTCAAAGAAGAGCAAGAAGAATCTTCGTCGATTGTGTCTCTGATTGGTTGATGTTTATCGGTTATACATTTGTTAGTAATTCTTGCTCGCTACAATATACCTTATACTTTAATAGTATCACATACTAACATTTGTATAATTGATAAATATTACTGTTGTATTCATTTTGATTACAACAGAAATGAAAGTGAATTTATACAAAATTCTCCAGTTAAAATATACCAGATATTGTATAACATACTTAGGTGCCTTAATGCAGTGATATCTTAATTTAATTACTGAATACACACGTAATACCATCAGACTATTTCCAAACATCAGTTGTATTCAGTTTAGTAAGAAATTTGGTCGTGTTTGTATCGGCCTGACGAAATTGTTCAAAGTGTATATAATGTTATGTTGATCCGTGTTTATTTAAGAAAAACAATTAGCAGTAAGGCACTTTTTAAATTTTCCAATTTTAGTTAATAATTTTATGATATGCTTTAAATACTCTCAAAGGAACACATTATTATTATTATTATTAGTAAAAAAGATTTCGCTTTTCCCGAAAAAAATACGACGAAAAATGTTACATTTCGATAGTTTTACAAAATTGCCAGTGATTTTTCCAATTATCTACTTAATTTTTTAAATCGAATTATAGCGAATATTTCTTTTGGATAAATTATGTGTTCCTAACACTTATGTAATAAATAATTATAAGTTATTTGTAAGATCTTACCGTTCCCAGTACAAGTGATACAAAGAAATTGATAAATTATTGTTTTATATCCAAAAAAGTTTGAAACTAAATGTCTTAATATTTTAAAATGTAACTGTATTATACAAAACAGCGTATTTTGAGTATCACTTGTATATATGAATCATTCCTCATGATAAAAACATTTGTGTAAAATTTTGTATGTATTTTTTTTACTTAATAATTATATTGAAATTTAAAATAATCGTTGTTTTATTCATTTATTATTTGCATTGCATGCTAGGTATATGTTTAATTAATTCACTGAAAATATGTTTGAAAAGAAATGGGTGGACCTGAATATTATCAAAAATTTCGTATAAAAAGATATGTCATGGACAAAAAACAATAAATTTTGCTATACCTTTTTGTTGAAATCATTTTCAACTTTATTAATTCATTCAAAACATTGCACCTTTTTGCCATTATTGCGGTAACAGATTATTTAAAGTGGCTTATTGTATTAATTAATTATTATCAATAAATAACAATCTAAATAGTTCGTATTTCATAACTTAATTTTGATAATTGCTTCATTCGGAATTAAATTGATATACATATAGTATAACAATATTATTTATTTTCATGTTAAATTTGCATATTTTCTCATTGAACCGTACGTTTTGATACAATTTTTATTAATAAAATTTGAACTAACACTTATTTTAATAACTATAGCGTTTTTATTTTAACTTAAAATATTTTCGCGCTCTTATTTAAATGTGTAGAGAAAAATATGGAATATGTATATACTTTGTATACATAATACGTTTCATCCGCTTTAGAAGATTCGGTTTAGACATAGAAAAACGACTTGTCAAGCAGAAAAATAATTTGGTTACACATAAACTTCAAAATGCATATAAATGTTAAATAAATGCATATAAATCGCATAGAATACAGTTTATATTTAGTGGTAAATGAAATAGATTGACAGCACCAGAAGCACGGCCATTATAACTAAACGAATCTGCAACGCTTTTCATATATTATATCCAGGTATAATAAAATATAATATAGTATTGTATATATTTAACATATTTGAAGGTTAATGTTTAGGTTTTTTAGGGTATTTTTAGGTTTTTTAAAGGTCATGCATAAACGTCAACGTTAACTATTATCCTAGCCTAGACATCTAGTATATGTCAGAATAATAATTTGATTCTTATTTCTATAATAACCTCTGTAAGTATGGTTAGTTAAAGATATATTCCTAAGTATTTTGCACATACAGTAAGTTGTACACTCGAAGTTTATTTTCTTTTTAGATTCTGCTAAATAATCTGCATGGGTTTTATATTATAGCTAATGTCATTGCATTTGACAGTCAACAGGAGATTCCATATTTCTTACAGGTTTATAGCCTACTATCAATTGATTTGTTAATATTCTTTTATGGAAGATATTTGATGTGATACCATCATCTCGGAGAGCAACAGAAGATGCGTACATATTTATGAATTAGAGACAATTTATTGCGTAAATATGCAAGACATATTTACTACTTCGTATGAACTAAAAACCTGCTTTGTGTTCCTGTTCTTTCAAAATGAATTATTTCAAGATTTTAGGATTGAAACTGGCTTTTACGTTCTTCAAAGATTCACAAATCAACCATCAAGTTTTAAGGGGACTCTCTAGTCGAGTGAATGGCGCTTAAAACATGCCTTACGGTTTTCTAAATGAATTAAAACCTATTGAATTTGAAGAAGATTTTCTTGTTTTATTAGGAAGTATAAACTACAAGATACAACATTACGTATGAATATTCCCGAAAATATTAATAATAATATTAATAAAATGTGTCCAAAAACAGCGAAAAATGGATACATTTTATCACATAATTTCTACTATTAGCATTCATAAATTGGTATATATGGATAGGTAAGGATGTAGTGCAATGTGTTAACTTTCACTTCTGCTAAAAAAAATTATCATTTAATACATAAATTCAAAGAAATTTGAAAAAAGAAAACAGTGTTCATAACTTATATTGTACACATTATTATTAACATTTTCGGGAATATTCATATGTAATGTTGTAGCTTGTAGTTTATACTTCCTAACAAAACAAGAAAATCTTCTTCAAATTCAATAGGTTTTAATTCATTTGGAAAACCGTAAACGCCGTTCACTCGACTAGAGAGTCCCCTTAATAGAAAATACTGTCGAGAGCGTTCGAATTTACGAACGCGAAGAAGATTTTTAACTTTATAGTTATTGGCCGTAAAGAAAATTTGGTTTTTTGGGGAGTAGATTAATAATGGATTGCTGCCGATTTTTGATTCGAAAATGACCGTATCTCTTCAACGATTACATCTAGCTTAATTTTACCTCCATTTTTTTAAAAATAGTGCTCTATTTTCCTATATGCGAAGTTTAACTTTCTAGGTTCAGTTATAAAAAACTTAATTATCCATATTGTTTTACTTAAAACCAAAATCTGACTTGTTTCTATTGCTCGTAGCGGGTTGATTCCAGAGCTTTTTAGCGTAGATTAATAATCTACATCTGTTTTGTGATTCGAGATACGATTATTGAGATAATGGTAATTTCTGACCCATTAGCAATGTTGTCTTTGTGTTGTCCCGTAGTGCTGTGTTTGCCCCCTGGCGTTTTGGGTATGCACTACAGAAGTGTAACGACAAAAGAACTAAATATTAGATTAGAGAAGTAATACTTCTTATTGTTTTCCAGACGAACAGCACGCCCAAGAGAGCCTCATAACGACAATCCGTTAGTAATCGCCGACGATTTTGTTAAGAAGAATGAAACAATCTCGCTAGCTACTACAGTCTACAATACTGCGGCTAACACTTCGACAAGATCCAACTCTACACGTCCAACACCATCTTCAGTAACATCATTTCCATCAGCGTGCAAAATACTGAAGAAATCTGTCAAAAAGCTTTCAAATATCTCACTATATAGAGTATTCTGTGATTTGAATTTAATTTTACCTTGGATATTCGTGTTACATCCTGATATTATGGATATTCTGAAACCTAATTTGAAATGCATGCTTGTATTAACGTGTTAAACATCAAACTACATTGTTATATAAGAATTTTGCATTAATGCTAGATTGAATTTAATGCTCAGTTTTAGAATTCTGTAAATGTAAGTTCTATATTGTCTTCAATACAATGTTTTTATAAAACGTAGAGGATTAGTTTTTCCCATTGTACTACTAAATAAATAATAGGAAATTTCACAAGACGTAATCTGTTATATTCTTATAAAGTATAGTACCTGTTTTTCAGAATTCGCTTTTTCATTTGGAACTAATATGTTTTGTTTACGACTTCAGGTAATAATCAGCAAGAATTCACGAAATTTTACCAGGTGACATATCATACAAAAAGCGACAAAGATGCGATTTTAAAAGCTTTATGATTAAAGCAAATATTTGTATTTACCAAATACGCTATCTTGCAATACTTAGTACGCCGTTCATTTTTTAAAGATATTGTCGAAATGTCTTCTATTCTTGTGTAGATATTCATTAAATATGCGTGTATATTTCTCAAAACCAAGCGTTGCATCTCCAAGGGTATTCTTTTGGAGATGATTTGTAGGTAAAGCATTCGTTCGGCATCCATGCCCAGTGATTATGAAACTATGTGCCATCTTGGGCTCATCAAGTTGAAGAAACTTAAGCTTAAAGCTTTCGTGGCCATTGCCCAATTTGAAATTTAGTTTCCAAAATCCTAAGCTCTCTTTTTCATCTTCGCGAGCCGAGGAAAATGAAGAAGCCACGACGCGGCCCAAAAAGTATCTTAATTGGGAGAAAATGCAATCATATTCACAGGCATATTCTTAACTTTGAATCTAAATTTAAGATTAACTGTATCCTAGAAATTTGACATAAGCTGTATCCAGAATAACGCATGAAAAGTTCAAAAAACTACATAATGTAACATTTTTAAATAAAACAAAATTTTACTTCCTAAACATGAATGATATTTAATATTAATTTAGAATTAAAGACATATTCAGTTTTTTTATTAACTTTAAATAGATCTTGGTTTAGTTTTGAATATAACAAATTGAAAATTTTTTATTTATTTCATATTAACCACTTTTTATTTGAATTATGAAACAAGTAATCTGATTGGTGCACGATCACGTGACGTCCGGTACCCTAACTGATATTTCTTTCTCTTTGCTTTGGTGTTCATGGAGAGAGGATTGTTTTACAATTATTCCAGTTGAATCGAGATATAATTGAAGCAAAAAGGAAAAAAGCCGCAACCAGTGGATAGATATTGCCATAAGTAAGTGTTTCAATAATCTTTTTAATCAAAATCACTTGAATTGATTGTTTAAAAATGTAATTTTCATTGTAAAATTTGGGTTATGTATGAATGTGTCAACATAGTAACAGCACCAGATTTCAGGGCGCATAAGAGGCCCTTGATGGGTGCATTTATGTAGCACGAGGTTCAACTTAAATCATCGAATCAAAATCAACAAAATACATTAATATATGATTCTTATCTATTAAATATCATGAATATCGATAGCACATTACGTTTTTGTTCATTTCGATGCGAGATTTTAACTGAACTTCCGGAATTCGCCATTGATAGGTTTTATATAAATAGTTTGTTTAATGATTGTATAAACTAGAATATGTGTTTTCTCATGTAGTTTCTTTTCTGAATAACTTTTATAATATAAAATTACATAGTATTGATATGCATACGGTTTTCAATTGAAAATCAAGGAATTATTTACTTTGTATCTTTCTAGAAGATTCTAGATAAACTGTCACTTTGTTATGTAGATATAATACTGTGCAAGACATACTTGTTAAGCAGTTAAAGATTAAAAGTAATCGCATACATTAATGAAAAGAACTGCAATCTACTTTTTAAATTAAAATTACATGTAACTAGGAATGACATTAAATTATAAGACTATGAAATACGTTAAAATATAAAATCTTGTAACATATTTTTATAGAAAATAAGTCGCATATTAACTATAATATGCACATTTTGTAAGATTTCGTTGAGAACCTATGTACCTATGTATGTTCTATTTCTGTAATTAATTTAGTTATGATAGGTTTTAAGGTTACACTACAGAAACTAATTATACCAGAATCATTTGTTCTCGTACAGGAAAAACTATATTTAGTATATCTGAAACCGACCCTATAAACTCATATATTTTATGTGTCAGGAACAGTTGCTCCGATATATCACCATTGCATAAAAATTCACAATGCCTTGTATACCAGTGGTACTTCACTCACAGTAAATCGTTAAATTTTTATCTAATTCCTTACAAATATGCACTTACTTCATATGATATAGCTGCTGATTTCTTCATTTCAAACATATTAATGCGTGTAGATATTAATAAAATAATAGTAATTCAAGTTCCTTTGTCGCAAAAATAAAAATCGGCTTTGCAAAAGGTTAGGACGTTTACGTTATACTTTTGTGTCAAACTACAAGGTAAACATTATAACCTAGAAAACATTTTTTCTAGAGTTATAATATTAATATGTACAAGAAATCGCTTAGAATTGGTTATATAAATTCATAAAAAGTGTGTTAAGCATATATTTTAGCGAAATGTAATTTGATAAAAACAAATTGTGGCGCATGTAAACGTAGTAATACCGTGTGGTTGAGTACTGCTGGCATCAACCCTATTTCTGCTGTTTGATTGGCCGCTATTCGCCATCTTATCGTACTGATAGTGGTTCGCTGTGATCCTACATTGGAACATTTTTCTCATTGTTTATTGTGTTTTTAAGAAGTTTTACATATGCAATTTACAAGGTTTTATCCTCCTCGTAGAGTGGGTAAGTGCAGTTATTGATTACAATAATTTTTTTGTTATATTAGTTGCATATAAGTATAAATTGTTGTAAGTAAATGCTGTTTTGCTCTGGCCGTTTGTTTAAACAATATCCCAAGAACTAACATAAATACTCAATTATGAATTAAGTATCGTGAAAATACAGTTTAGTATTGTTTATTGTAAACGGTGGTTGATTTTGAACGTGTATTTTTGGTTAGAATATTTTCTTTTGACATTAATATTCTTGGCTAATGATTTGTTGAACATGTAACAAATGAATAGCGAAGTATACGTTTGGTTTGCATTTATTTTTATGGTATACTGTGATTTTATCCGGGGAACTGGCAATGAAAATGTTGCCAAATTTCAATTATCCTATTGGTCCAGCAGAGATTGTAGTGAAATTAAAAATAATCTGAAAGTGTTCGGTGATGTTTTCATATTTATTGGTGCTAATATATAAAATGCGACTGTACGACTAATGGGAGAAATGGACAGGTCGACTGTAAATAGTTCTGTACACATAATTCTTTACTATTCCTTTGTATTCGTCGTGTTTCCCACGTTTTTCGCGCATAAATTAAGTGAAAAATGTTATTCCTGACGTAGGATATAGTGTAATTGTAATTTGTTTAAATAGGTCAAATTAGAAACTAGGTCAAATTTCAGCAATGATTTTCTGGGTATATTTGTGCCAGTGGGTTTTTGCTTTCCCTATCTGTTCACGTTGGTACCACTGCGTTCCCTATGTTGGTAGAACGTATTTGAAATCAAATAACACATACACTACTAGTTTAGCCGTTGACATCTGTCATTCGCTGTTTTATTTGCAACTGTAGTTTTTCATTTCTTCCACACTAATTCTCCTTGTTTGTTTCGTGCACGGTGTCTCGCAAATGTTCGGTAATCAGTGAAAGTTACATTTCCATTCTGTTCATCTCAATTATAAGGTTAGTGTATCATTCTATCTTATTTTACTACATCAGTGTTGTTACATCTATGTTCATATGTACCTAGCAGATATATCTCACATATATGTACAATTTTATCATTACCTACTGGCACACTATTTCATCTATAGAACATGTTACATGCATTTATCGATTTAATTTTAGTCAATTCTCACCCGGAATCTAGTGTGTCTTTATCATCGTTTCTTTTTATACTCACTCGTAACTTAACATCATTTCCTTAATGACACTTGTTATGTTTGCCTGTGAAAATTAACTGAAAACAGTATGAATATTATTAAATAAAGTGCATGTCTTGTATAGGCCCTTCTGTTCGCAAGAACCCAGTGTTTTATCTCTTAAATATCTATACTGGTGCGCAAGTATACATATGAAATTCTATGCAACTGATAAAGTCATGCAATAGTACACTAATAAGATTACAGTATATTATAAATAAATTTTTTACATAACTAGTTCTCGTGTTGCATGAATCAACTGAATTCCGATTGTATGAATAAGGGCTATATTATATTGCTCCATAACAATATTATCAGTACCTGCATATTGTTTATTTTGTAGACTGTATTATCGCTATTCGTTGCTGCATATATTTCTCGTAACTTGATTAGAGCAACTTCACACTTTCGTCTTGTTAGTGCTATGGAAAGTTTATGATTTATTTCTCTGGAACTATTAATTGGTATTGTTATACATTCTTCTGAAATTGTATAATATTTATTTAAGTGTTTATTTCCTGAATTAACCGGTGAGTTTGGTGTATTTGTTAATATTTTTTGTTAATTTTATGTTAATCAAACGCATCATATTTATTTTATGTTTGTATGTTTTTGTATACACAAATGTAATATATTTAAGCCCAGTTAACCAAATTTGAACTTCACCAAATTTCTCACAAATTCATATTAGATATTATTCTTTTAATTTTACTAACAAATATTATTAATTTGTTGCTAAATTAATTATGTAAATGTTTAAAGTTTTTTGTAACTGGGCACTAATTATTATTTTTAGTTATTAATTTCATTCATCTTTAATTGTTTCTCATCAAATCACCAATCATCTTGTTTTGTAACTCTTGTTTATGAACTATTTTATTGTTTGTAGTGTGTTCTTGTTTGTACTTCGTCATTTGAACGTTTTGGCAGAGTTGTTCTGTATTTATTCCTTGATATTATCTAGTACTCTGCAGTACTTGTTGAACAGTTACTGTTCAGTATTGGTTGTGGCTTAGTACCGTACAGTTCAATGTGATATGATCAGTTGTACCGTACTGATTCTGTGTACTGTATTATCAGCAAATAACTAATAACAGCGGCACAGTCAAATAGTATACATTTCAAGTATTTTAATTGAACAGTTTTAGTATAAACTATTTTTTAAATATCAATCATTTTATTTTCGTATTTGTTGAGCAGTTTTAACATGTAAGTGTAGTTCTTTTTAAACAAATTTCTCAAAATTATTTACATTTGTATTGTACAGTTTAATATTTTTATTTTACGAATCTAGTATTTTTTCTAAGGTATACTATATTAATTTAGTTTTTCAAAATTTGTATTGTTTTTTAAAAATTGAAAAGCTATTTCACTTAAGTCCAATACATTTGAACAGTTGTATCAGTTCAGTTTTTTTTAAATTATTTTATGTTGGTATTATACTTAGTTATTTTAATATTTTCAACCCTTGATTAACCGGGAACGTTCTTGCATATCCGGTAAACGTAGATTATTGGTACTGGATTGCAAATATACACATCTCTCTATTTGCGAATTATCAATTCAATAAATACTGATTTGCTCCATGGCATCATAATAATGTATTATAAAAATTTGTTTAATATGAAATTTATCTTGAATGATTTTCACTGTTCATATTGTACGGATTGTTTTCCGGTATATTTTTTACGAATTTAATTCGTAAGTAGAGGAGTGTTGTTTTCATTTAAAATATAAATGACTTGGTTTAACTACATATATAATATATATATATAAAATTAAGTGTTAAGGTGAGTCTTGGTGGTAGAGTGAATATACTAATACATGTATATACAGAACACATATATGGAACGTTAATACTAATTAACTATATATGTATATAAATGCTTGCATGTAATTAATGTTTCTTCCATATACATATGTAATGTGTTTGAGTTCTTATAATGAATGTGTTAAAAAAGAACAAGTGATCTGACTGATCTGATTTTGGTTTCAGCTGTTGGGCAGTGCAGTTCTCTGCACTTGCGCCCGCTGTGCAAATGCACACCCCTAAATAACTGTTAAACGAAATAATATTAGAAGCCGGCCCTCATAGAATCCCCCCCCATACCCGACTTTTCTTTAAATGAATGTGCCAAAAATTAAATTTGTGATTTATTTGCAATAATATTAAGTGCTACTTAAGACGGCCTAGTGTAAAGAAAAACTTATAAAGTATATCGACTTGTTGATGATAATATTAAGTTTTAAATATTTGAAACGTTGTTATTGAACATCCTATATTGTTTATTATAATATTTAATACATAAGTGCCAAGTGTCTGCTCTGATTGCAATCCATCGATATTTCATTCGTCGTTGTTCATTCTTCTCGAAATCAAAACAAAAATCGAATATATCATTGCTGTGAGATATATAGGTATTGTGATATACTATGTGTTCGGTAGATATTTTCATTTAGGATTTAATCTTCAACAAAAAAAAACAAACAAATGAATCTTGTTCTCAACACTCGGTAGAGTCTACATACGTTATACCGTATAGTTTTCTTTTTTCCTTTTATTCTTGTTTACTCTTGCGTGCGTGTGTGTGTGTGCTGTGTGTGGCGAGATCGGTTTAACAAAATGTCAACTATTACCCACACCCAACCTAACAACAAGAAATCCACTCAACAACAACAACAGCAGCAGCAGCAACAACCGCAACAGAACGGTGTAACTGTGGTTAATTCCACCAATAATACACCGGCACCAACGCCGAACACAAACGGCACAATGGCACCACAACAACAAGAACCGTCACCATCACAATCCACCAGTCCACCAGCCAACAATGCACCGAAATATGGTGCGTACGTTTAAATATTAGCATATAGGAGCATTACAACAATGCACACTGTGGGATATGGTACTGCACTGCTAACATATATGCTAATATTCATTCATATATGCAACATATATACCTGTGTACATATTGGTTATATGCATTACTTTCATCTTTTAACGGACAACCTCTGTTTTCTGACTGGTTAATACTGGTTTCATGCCATAATTATAACATTAAGTTTATAGTTTAATGAATAATACTATCATTTAAAGTGTAGAAGACACAGATATTTAACATTTATTAATAATGTTATAAACGTATGTACGTTTATCATAATTTACATTGAATGTGTGATAATGTTTTAATGTAATTTTAGTCAACTAATATTTGAAATCATGATTTTCGGTTAAATATTTTTGTTACTTAGCTTACATTTAACTTGATGATTTGCAGGTAATATGGTGAGTGGAATTGTAATATATAAATTGTCTATAGGAACACTTGTGCCGAATAGAGTGTTTGTTGGTGGTATCTCCGCTAACACAACTGAAGTAGAGCTAGCACAGTTGTTCTCTGCCTACGGTAACGTTAAGGCCACCAAAATCATCTCAGACAGAGCTGGTGTTTCCAAAGGATACGGTTTCGTTACATTCGAGAGCGAGGAAGAAGCCAAACGCCTACAGCGGGAGGTATAGTTACAATTTTCTTATACCTAGATAAACAAAAAATAAAGAAACTTCGAATTTCCAGGACGAGATTCAAATTAAATCCGCAAATCAATAATATCAAGATAAAACTATGTTGTTATAAAACATTATAGTTACTAGACATATTCAGTATTGTTTTCGGATTGTTAAATCTCGTTCTAGAAATAAATAGTGATCATTTTATTCATATAATGTTAGGTTAGTTATTCAAATGAAACAATTCGGCAACATATTATGTCTTAATTTTTAATTCTCTTCTATAAAAGCATAGAATCTTAATCATATTTTATATGTTTTGAA
>JAGJTL010000016.1:6590526-6608578 GCA_022063505.1 Calosoma granatense
CGTATGTTTTAAATTACCTGATTATTATTCGTATAAGCTGCGGCCCATTTATTATCTGGACTCAGAACCAGTTGCTGCATGATCCCTTCAATTCCTGGATTCACATCCCGCGTCAGGTCACTAGTAGATAAATCCCATGTGATGAATCGATTAGATATTGATACAACGTATCGCAAATCAGACGTTAAACAAAATGCAAACACGGCAAACTGATGTCCTTCCAAGGAATACTGTAATTATTAAAGAAAAGTTAGTTTTTCAAGAAGAACGCAAACGCATCATCACGCTATAACCCAGTTGCCCGTTGCAGCACAATTAAGCATTTATTAACGTCCATTAGCGGAGTTGCCAGCTCACAGCAGGACGGCATCTACAGTTTTTTGTGGAATGCGAGTCACATGTATGGCAATGTTCCCCGGGCGGGAATCGAACCCGCGCTTATTTATATAACCATGTTGCCATGGTTATTTCTTCGGTTTTGCAGGCATATGCCTATATCCCTGCGACCACACTGGCAAGAAGGTGTTAGTTATCTCACCTTTAGAGGTCCTCCAGGTGTATGCAAGCAATGGTACACGGGACTAAGAGCACAATGCGTGGATCCATTCTTATCACAAGCTTTCAGTAACATTTTCACATTGGGATTTGATCCTATTTCGGGTAACAAGCGTCCTACTAACTGAGGTGCGAGCATATCAGGGTACTGGCCCAAGACAGCACCTCCAAGTCTTAAGGCATCAGCAACCAGCATTAGTTCCCTGGAAATATAAATCTGAAGCGACGATATTTTGGATATTAAACTAAATTCTACCTTCTCGCATCTTTGTCATCTATATTGATGCATGCATCTTCGAAGTCACTAAGCACAGCTTGTAACGGACAACTGGATAATTTAGCATGCAGCCACTCATAGTTGAATAGGACATTTTGATACAGATCGATAAATCTTCTAGATCGGACTAGATGATAAGGCAGTTCGCCAAACTGTAAAGAAAACTTGATAATGCATGTCAAGTTTTGTAGGTTTCAATTTAAATCCGTCACTCAACAATATCGAAGCGAAACTACGCTCTTTGTCTGTCTCCATAACATTAATGCTACACTAGAAAGATCTAATATTGTTCATTTTGATTCGAGATTTAAGTTGAACCTGGTCCTGGAACCCGGGCTTATTTATTTTCGTAGGACAATTTTGAGTAATTACCTTTCTGAGATTGTACCGCGATACTTTTCCATCTTTTGCGTAGAATACAAGCGGTTGTACCGGTACTTTTCTGTCAGCTACACCTTCTTTATCTGTCAAATTGAACCTAGAATCAAAATGTTAATCCTCGCTAGATTTTAGTATGGCAGTGTGGTCGCAGGGATATAGGCATATGCCTGCAAAACCGAAGAAATAACCATGGCAACATGGTTATATAAAGAAGCGCGGGTTCGATTCCCGCCTAGAACATTGCCATACATGTGGTTCGCATTCCACAAAAAACTGTAGATGCCGTCCTGCTGTGAGCTGGTAACTCCGCTGATGGACGTTAATAAATGCTTAATTGTGCTACCCCGGGCAACTGGGATATAGCGTGATGTTGCGTTTTTTTTGCTAGATTTTAGTTTATGTAGGAAAAATCGTATATTTCTGCTTTGATAATAAAAATTCTTTAAGTAAAATTAACCCATAAATGCTTATGGTTCTATTATTAAGAATATTAATAAATATGTATTTATTATGAACTCTTCAGTATTTCAGTATTATTATTATTATTATTGATTATGGCTCTATTATTGGTACAGAAATAAATTCGTTAGGTTTATTTTCAAATTGTGAGATGCTTATGCAATGATGAACAGTATTGCATCATATTAGTGCAAAGCAATATGGAATAATTACCTGTGTCTTTGAATTTCTGTATACTTAAAAGGCTTAGGGTTTCCGCCACCCCAGATTCCTAAGTAGTAATCAGCAATTGAGGAATGAAAGTACATAGCCATGTTCATGTTCTTGAAATATCTTTCTCTGGCTGAATCGCGAAATTGTCTAAAACCATGTACAATATTCATTTCAATAAAATATATGAAATCTAAGAACAAAATTAACAATAAGTTAGCGGAATTATCTAAGATATTTTGGTATTGCATGATCCATAAAAATTGCTAGCAGTTTTCGTACTGGTAAAAAAGTGCAAATGTAAATTAGTATTTTACCTGTGATACCAATTCATAACGCTAACGCCATCTGCCTCGCGTTCTGACAGATAATTAGGCAAATCATTTCTTATCCTAGTCCACAGCAGGGGAGGAATTCTTCTTACCGGTGGTAAATGGTATTGGTAGACATCATCCAGTACTTTGTCATCTAGAGATATCAGATCTTCAAGTTCACTTTCTGATAATCCACTTTTAGCAGCGGTGATATAGGCTAATGCGTGGAATACCAAGATTCTTCCGTGCTATAAAAGAACATACCTCTATACGTGTACAAATCTTTATTTACTTGTGTCTACTAGAATGTTCTACTAAAATATAACGGTTAGTCGTGCTCAGCCCATAAATTAATTGTCAAAAACCTTGCATAACTGACAATGCGGTTTCTTACACGCAGAATTGGAGACTTTGAATTTATATAGTGTAAATCGGGCATTCTTTCTTCAAAAATGCAATCAGAATTGAGCTATCTACAGCCCCGCTGGTGATATATAACCATTTTTAACTCAAAACCCGTCATTATCTTAATAGTTGTATCTCAAATCGCTAAACTGATGTAAAATTATTAATCTACGACCCAAAAAAACCTCAATTTCTGCCCTCTACGACCAGTAAATCAAAAGTTCTTATTTATATTCATACGCGCTTCTACCAAAAAACATATTTTGGTGGAGATGCGTCCAAATTTGTGTTTATTGTGGTGGAGGTGCGACTAAATTTGTTTTTTTTTCGGTGGAAGTGCGACAAATAGAAATTATATGTTAACAGGAGAATAATGACATGTAGATACTAGTTTAAGAGCTTAAAAACAACAGATTATTTTAATTGATAATAGTAATACCTGCTTTTCTATTCGCTCAAACAACATCATAATAGAGTCCATTACCGTAGAAGCCAAGTGGGTTTCCTGGGGCTTGGTGTAGCTTCTCCATCGGCATATTTCAGCAAAGACCAACTTGACAAAAATTGGCAAGCTACATTTAGCTATAGCGTTCGCTACAAGACGCCATTGGTAATTGGTTAGGTCGCGTCGTGCCGTTGCCATCCACATTCTAGAATATATTGTAAGAATTATTGGTGTTAATAATTCAATAATGGCAGTGTGGTCGCAGGGATATAGGCATATGCCTGCAAAACCGAAGAAATAACCATGGCAACATGGGTATATAAATAAGCGCGGGTTCGATTCCCGCCTAGAACATTGCCATACATGTGGTTCGCATTCCACAAAAAACTGTACGTGCTGTCCTGGTGTGAGCTGGCAACTCCATTGATGGACGTTAATAAATGCTTAATTGTGCTACCCCGGGCAACTGTGATATAGCGTGATGTTGCGTTTAATAATTCAATAATACAAAATTCAGTTGATTTTTTTACTTCAAGAGAGTAATGTGTTTTAATGCAGATTGTTATACAAAACTATTGGTTAACTCTTTAATTGCTGAATACTTTTGCTAATACGTTATATTTAAGGAATATACAGGTTGCTCGTTGCAGTTAAAAGGTTAAGAATAAAAAAGAGGGTATAATTAGATGACAGTTTATGTTGTCGAGCAGAAATTTTGAAGGTCAAAACTGTTTGGAGAACGATATATAAGCAATACAGGATTCTACAAACACATTCAGTTCTCTATGCTATATGACATTTTAATGAACACGTACTATTATTTACTATTTTCTTGCTTACTTTATAACCTGCATAGCCAGATCTTCACCCAAAGCAGTAACCTCAATGAAATTTTCCTCGATGTCAATCATTTTACGCAGAATATGATATTCTCTGGACACGGCTGGATTGCTTTCTTCAGCTGCACAAGAAATTAACACCTAACAAGACAGAGACAATATAGAATGCAATGAAACACCAGGAATCTGAGAATTTACTTTCACCCATGGAGGAAGTCTTGTAGGCAACCAAGAAACTTTATTAGCATCCTGTGTCCCTGTTAGCTGATCCACTGAATCCAAGAAGAGAAGAAACGGTTGTTCCTTACTTGCATAAGTTATTAAGTGTTTGAAATGAGCTGTCAACGGTACTAGATCATCGGGGATCGACTCAAATGGTAACATGAAGTTATAAGAAATCTGCAAACACATATATCAACCTCTAATTTACTAGATCCAATAAAGAATTTCATTTAGAATGAAGAAAGAATAGGAGATTACTTACTTGCTGGCAAATTGATATCAACGTAGGTGTTAGCGCACTAGAATCTGGCGTTGTGCCCAAGAATCTAATGATACATATGGGTCTTGATCCTTTAAACCATTCAGTGGTTAGACTGGCGCTCTTAGCTAGGAGGGAAGTTTTACCACAACCACCTTCACCATAAAGAACCAGTGGTTTTTCGGAGTTTCCTAGCATGTAGTTATGGATCTTTTCCAAATTATCTTCTCGGCCATAAAACACCTAGGACCGCAAACACATGAGGAGTAAGCATCATGCAGATCTCTGCAGTGTAAACTTACCTTAACGCTATTGTTACAAGCATGTAAATGCTGTAATATTTCAGTGACAATCTGCCCTTGTGCACTGGAATCTTCTTTTCGCATTGCTCGGTCCACCAGTTTGATGATATTTTTGTAAAAATGTGTGATAAAATGTTTTAAATAATCTCCATGCGTTTCATCGTCTAAACCTTCTCGTCCGATCCATTCAACGGTGTATCTATATAAGTATTTTATTACAAGTAAATAATTATAATCGGGGATAATCTATGTTTAACAGGTTTTAACTGGCCACATTTTGCTAAACAACTTACTTTTGTATATTACTAGTTTCAATTTTATTTGGTAACCGTTCGTCCCTCAAATTGGCCAGCAATTTGGACGCCTCAGCGTCTAAACTTCGGTTGATAATATCCACGAACAAGGATGCCTTCTTCAAGTTTTGAAGATTAATGTTATTAATGTATCGGACATAAGCCAAGCAATGATTTTTTGTGTTTCTGACGTTGAGTATTCCATTTATAACTTCTCTCTCGGTGACTAAAATAATGTAAATAAAATATTCATGGCATTTTCTAGAAGGGTTTGAAGATGTATGCTTCTTATGTTAGAAGTGGTAGAGAAGATAACGTTTATTAAGAATATTGGAAATAAATGGATAGATGGTATTTACCAGACATAAAATAATTGTGCATTGTCTCGTCATCAATCTTGCCTTGGGTGTGTAACGAGTGAGCTGATTTTCTGAATAATTTTTGCATCTTATTCAGGGTATCCCACCATATAGCTTGATCTTCTGCTTGTAGTTTTGGTATTCTCTGTAAAATCATGATCAAATCAATACTTCATTGCAATCGAGTTCGTCGTACGAGGTTTGAATTAAAAATCAACTAAGCAACATCTTACTGATAATATATTACACGTATATACTAAATATTAGTTACAGTTCTCTCAATATTGTAGTAATAAGATAAGCAAGAAAAATAATGCTTATTACACCTAAAGATTAGGTTACCTCCTGCAGTTATTGAACCCCAGGGGGGCAGACCACCTGTTGCGAAACAGTAGGAAATTATCTAACCTGCAGGAAGAAACCCTGCGGTACCTAATTCCTTACATAGTTACGGAACAACACAATTTTACCTGCATAATCTTTAAACGATTGAAGAAATACCTTATTGTTAAAGTTGATCAAGATAGAAGAGATAGGTTGTAGAACTGAGATGGGTGGCACAGCATTACTGTCCTTCCTGTACCATGTATCTAACAGTGTAACATCCGTATTCCCGCTTGCCAGTTCATCTCGCAGCATTTGTAACTCGGAAGACAAGATGTATGTTGGAATTGGACGGTAACCATACTTCTGGCCAAGGAACACTACAAAATTTGGACCCATGGAAAGACGTTGACAGTTTTTTATTTCCCTCATGCAAAGTTCAGTGGTCATATGATCATCCGTTGCTTCATCTCGTACACCCCAACGCATGTCAACAACCTGTTTGAACAAGCACATGTGATTCTTGCAAGATATTAACATGTGCAGACATATAGAAAAGATTGAAAGTGCAATGAATTGTCTAAAATCACATACCGGGACGAAATAATAAAAATAATAATTCTAATATAAGAAAACAATTCAACAGAGATGTACAATAATATTTATAGTATTACTTTACCGCCATTTATATAATGTGTAACCTAAAAAAAATGAACTATAAACATGTACCTCTAATTTTCATCCGATGTAACTAAATGAGAATAAATTAATACACATGCCATCGTCCACATGTACATGAACCAAACAAACAGAAATGAAACAAATAAATGTATTAGTATTGTGTTCGTCAGTATGTCATGCTTACAACAAAAACTATAAATATTCGCACAGAAAAGCAGTAACGTAACTAGCGGAATTATACTAATTCTATGCGGCATTATATTTAACACTTTTCAGTTCTCTGCCACTTGTATTAAATAAAATCTGTTAACAATTTTTGACAAGCACTTTAAATGCAACAACGGTTTCCAAAAGTACCCAAGAATAACACTATGAAGAAGTAGAAAAGAGGCGCGAAATTTTGAAATTGTTCAGAATTGTTTGGTCAATAAATTGTTAAAAATACGTTGAATATGATTATAAATATTATTTAAATAAAGTATGATTTTGATGAAAAGTAGTTTTTTTATAATTTCAACTTTACTTGTAAATGATTCTATTTTGACAGTTCTCTGTTATCATTGTGACAGTTCTGTATCTCGTGTATTACAGTATTTTGTTGTTAATTTTATCGTGAATATTTGCAATCATGAGGACATGGGGCGCGATACGGAAGGCCCTGGATAAACTTGCGCGTGAAGTAGCCATAGCAGAAAGTGAAGAAAAATATGGAATGGGTAAGATCAACATCGGGAGCTGTTATTGGACCTAGCCTCAAAACAATATCGAAGCGCACGTTGTTCATAGATAATTTCTTATATGATTACACTTAACATTTCTTGGTAGTGTACTTTTGTTAATGCTAATTGTTATAGCGAGTAAAACCGAATTAGGGCGACTGGTCCTATTTACATAGGATTAAGATGGCCATGCTGTTTCGTTTAACGCTCTAGATAATATTGTATCAGCGTTACGCGAGCCCTTGCTGTACTATGTTACTAACCCGCTATTATACATTTTATTCTTAACATCATGTATTATCTAATAATACATATGCAAAGATTATTATGATGCTATATTGCAAAATGAATGTCTGAATTATTCTGACTTTAAGCATGATTCATGTTATATAATTCTTAAATTTATAATCTGAAACTATATTCTATTCCTTTAATGAGACCTATAGGTATATATGTATGTAGTTTCTATTCAATTATCATAAGCGCCTCCACCAAAAAGCTTAATCATGGTGGAGGTGCGACCAATTATTGTATAATTTTTGTTAAAGAGGGTTGAAAATATATTTTATTGTTGAGTATCAAGGAGATTTGAGCAGTTATATTCGAAATTATAACAAAAATAATATTATACAGATACTAGATTAGAATAGGGATATATTTGTTACTTTTGATGCACTCAGAATTATATCACGCAATATCCCAGTTACCTGTGGTAACAGTTATAATTATATTCGTCTTCTAGTTTATACTTGAACGATTTATTCCAATAATGATTCTAATAATAAGTCTATAAGATTCTCTCAGAATGAATCCCTTATGCAATAACCTAGTTTCCTAATTACCCTATTTCTCATTTAGTCAGATAATGATCAGTATGAACTTGTTTTTCGGCACATCGTTATCAATTAAGCAATATTGATTACAGCAAATGTGAGGGTTGTGTCACTATTATAGGTTAGTGTGCTTTGTCGGTACTGCTCGGTACCTGCTCGTAACATGGTACTACCTGGTACCAAGGTTACAGGTTTTAACATGTTTTCAACAACTCACAGACGTGGCGTGCTAGAGAATAATCGCATGATGATGATTCGTAAAAACAAAATAAGAATATTTAAGTTTATGCGAATAGTTTTGAAGATTTATTTGCAATTTTTCAGTTCTATGATAATATTGAAGGGGTGGTGAATTTTGATGAGATAGAAAAATATGATTTTGTTGTTTAAATTGTTAATATATTGCCTTGTGCGACCTTATTTTACGAAAAAGAAAATTTGTTGCACTTAACGTACAAAATATTTGTAAATTACCTTGCAATATTTTGTGCAGGTCTATAGCAAAATATAATCTAATTACAACTTGAAATTAATCATATAATATTGTACATTGTACTGGTTTCTATGTAATATAAATAAAAATTCACCCCAAGATCACCATATACATATATACAAAATATTTCTTGAACATACAAACAAGAAAAATATAAAAACATTCATTTATTTTATAGAAACACAATCGGCATTAAGAATATAAGATCGAAAAAGTCACAAAGAATATATGACAACTTACCTGAAACTCTAATCCATGTTTTTCTCTGCAATAATCTTTGATTTTTGGATAACACTTTGCCATAAGGGTATTTCGTTCCATAGTTGTATCTGAGATACAAATAATTATAAATTTCAAACTTACACTTCAACATTATTGTTTTATTTTCTAGTAAATTGAATACACTTTAGTAAAATTTAGCTTTAAATAATTCTAATTTTTCATTAAAAATTTTTTTCCGCTTGTAATTTATATTAATAGGTCCCAAAAGAGACCAAAAGTTCCATAAAATGATAAAACCGCGTTTTTTCTGAGAATCATTCCCGCTTGTTTACATATAAGTTACAACATACCTGTAAATGTGGAACTGGTAAAAATTCGCACAATTTTCGAACTGACAGGCGGTAGGGTGAGCAGGGATCCTGCGAAAATCAAATCCACCGTACGTTCATCCATTTTTGTGCTGGACACAAGTGCGTTGACACAAGAATTCAAATTGCTACTGACAATCACATGGTTTTCCGTCAAGCTCAGAGCTTTCAACTTTGAATCCACTTTCTGGTGGGGTAGTAAAATCGATCGGTTTGTTTATTTCCACGAGCACAACCATTTCGCATTAACATATCTGTCTGTTCATCCATTGTTATATAGATAGTTCTTCAGTAATAATTGTTAGCTAGCATGTAATCATCCTGTTCGAGCGTGAATGTGTATTTTCATTGTTACCAGAGGATGTAACCAGGATGGCCAATCCTGCCCCGAGTATTTTGGGTCCTACGGACCCCGGCACTTCTGAGATGAACACGTTCAAAAGCTTTGTTACGGTCCTGGGGGATGTGAATGCCAAAGATGACATCAAACTCAAAGCGGCCCAAGAGCTTATTAAAAGTTTCGAGGTAAGTGTGGATTTTATTGTTTTTTCATAATTATATAATCGTCCTGTAAATATACGTTTCAATTTTTATATTTATATGGAACAGATTTTACAGCGAAATATCTTGTTTTTTTTTTGGAAAATGTATTTATTCTAGGTCATTTTGAGTTCACCCCTGTACCCTACATTTTTGGAACACGCTGTCAAAGTCTTCTTGAAAATATTACAAGAAGGAGAACCATATTTTATATCGGAATATAATATACAACAAGTAAGTAATATATTTGTATAATTTGTTTGCTACAATACAATATTGCATTAGTGAAATGCTATTATTTAACCAGATGAATGAATATTTGAAAACATTAAATTACAGGTGAGAAAATTGATCTTAGAAATGTTACACCGATTGCCTACAAACGACTTGTTAAAACCATATGTTAAACCAATGTTATCGTTAATGTTAAAATTACTAGAACTAGAGAACGAGGAGAATGTTCTCGTGTGTCTTAGAATAATTATAGAACTTCATAAGCAATACAGACCGACGTTTAATCCAGAGGTATGTTTATATTATAAATAATATTCAAACATATTATCCTAATAATATTCGTTACAATTTTAGATCCAGCATTTTTTACAATTTGTTAAATCGATTTACTCGGAATTACCTAATCATTTACCCAAAATATTTGAACCTCGACCACCCATTGTTGTGAATGAATTATCGGAGATTAATATGGAAGAATTACTCCAGAAAACTTTCACTGTTACGGTTATACAAACTGGGAAGAAAACCAAAGATGGTACCGTTATATCTGTAAGTTTAACATTGATTATAACAGTGTTTGATAATTTGTTTGTGAGCAATATAAAAGAGTACGTATATTTTTACAGTATAACTTAATACCAAAAGCAGTATTATCCCTGAAAGTCCTGCAGGAACTGCCTATAATAGTCGTACTCATGTACCAACTATACAAACAGAACGTCCCTCAGGATGTAGCGGATTTTATCCCTTTAGTAATGACAACCATCACGTTGCAACCATCTGCGCAACACAGGTAAATATTCAACACTAGTTTCTTCAAATATGTCACCACATCTTAACTGTCAACTTCTCATTTACTAGACAATCAACTTATTTCAACAAAGAAGTGTTCGTTGATTTTATGGGAGCCCAGATCAAGACGCTATCCTTCTTAGCGTTTATTATTAAAATGTACCAAGAAGTAGTCGCGCAGCATTCTGATTCCATGGTACAGGGTATGCTAGGACTCCTGCAGCTATGTCCTATGGAAGTAGCACATCTCCGTCGGGAATTGTTGATAGCTACTCGACATATCTTGGCTACAGATCTTCGAATTCGTAAGTAACTAAGTTGCATAAGTACAAGAATTCGATTTCAGCTCAAATTAAGATCTAGTTTATCTGTAATAGAAGATTATCAAGAGATTTAATATTGTACCTTCTGTTATTAAATGTGATTCGTATTCCATGATGTGGATGTTTGTTCATTATTTACTCGGCATTGGATCTTCTGTATGCTTGCTTTGCAGATTTCGTACCGCACATAGAAAGGTTATTCGATGAAGACGTTCTCTTAGGCCGTGGATGGACCACGCATGAAAGTTTGCGTCCATTGGCCTACTCCACGCTAGCAGACCTGGTGCACCATGTAAGACAACATTTGGGCCTGCAGGATTTGATCCGGGCTGTGCATCTTTTTAGCAAGAACGTTCACGATGAGAGCCTGGCAACAAAGTAAGAATTCAAAAATATAATTGTTTCTTGGTTTACTTTGTGATAGTTAATATACATATTAAATATATTGTGATTTAAAACAAAATAATTACTAATATATTTAAAAGTAAGAATTATTTGTAACAGTATTCCATTCAATTTCAATTTACGCTTAGTATATTCACTATTAAACTGTTGTGGTATTTATAATAATATAGAAGTAATTTCATTTCAGCATACAAACCGTTTCTTGCAAGTTGCTACTGAATCTTGTTGACTGTATACGAATCCGTTCCGAACAGGACAACAGCACAGAAGGTTGTGAGTTACTTATGCGAATGCTTGAAGTGTTCGTTCTAAAGTTTAAAACTATAGCCAAAATACAACTCCCTATTCTGATGAACCAGAGGTAAGTTATACAAATATTCCCTGTGCATATAACCAGTCTAATCATGTTTATAACAGTAAACAGCAAACTCAGACATCGATTAATCAAAGAGCCATAATCACTAGCTCGAATACAACTGCAACGGTTGATTCCAAAGATGGTGAAATCAAATCTAATCCAGCAGAACTCTTAGATGCAGGTATGTACTGTTAAAAAGATAATCTGTAATACTTTGTTAGTACTCGATGTTAACTGTAAGAATCAATGCGTTTCTATAGATCTTGTAGATGTTTGTATATTATGGTTTTATAGCTGCAGGACCACAAGGAGCCAGAGATGAACGGCCTAAATTTGGTGTCCCCGCGCAGACAACCAATTACAGCGTAACCGATTATCGAAGTTTAGTAAAAACTTTGGTATTTGGTGTGAAAACTATAACGTGGGGTTGTGCATCTTGCAAGGTAAACAATTTATAGTTAGTTTCAATATAATATGACAGTGTGGTCGCAGGGATATAGGCATATGCCTGCAAAACCGAAGAAATAACCATGGCAGTATGGTTATATAAATAAGCGCGGGTTCGATTCCCGCCTAGAACATTGCCATACATGTGGTTCGTATTCCACAAAAAACTGCAGGTGCCGTCCTGGTGTGAGCTGGCAACTCCGCTGATGGACGTTAATAAATGCTTATTTGTGCTGCAACGGGCAACTGGGATATAGCGTGATGTTGCGTTGCGTTCAATATAATTCTACTGTTTTCAAATGAATATAGAAGTTTAATGTGACATAGAGGATCTACAGAATGTATTACAAAAGTATTAATATGATTTATTCTGTGCAAGTTGAGCATGAATGTGCAAGTTATAGCGTGTTTACTTTACTTGAACAAGCAGACTTTGTCGGTGCAAGCTGCTGGCCAAGCAGCTACTACTGCTAAACCGTTCCAGCCGGATGAAACGCTGGTATTCGTGCGATTGGTACGCTGGGCTCTGCGTGCTTTAGACATCTATACCTTGCCAGTCACGCCACCTGGTCAGCCTGCTCCATTGCCGGGACTGCACGCTGGTAACGCGCCAACAGCACCACAAAGACCTACTCCCCCGCAACAGACAGTCCGCACCAAGGAAGAGAAGGAAGTATTAGAGCATTTTAGCGGTGTGGTAAGTACATCTATACGTTTACATCAATACTTACTTCCTGTTTATGATATACCATCAAAATACTCTACCAATGTTTACCAGAATGTAATATATTATCCCATTCATGGTACCCTTGTTTTTCGTGGCTTTCTTATCCAGAAAAACCGCACAACATGTCATCCAAGGCACATTTTATTGTAATTTCTTCTAATTAGTTTGCACAAGAAAAGCTACACCTTGTACCAACAAGTCCGTTATTTGTTATGAATCTAGTTCTCTTTTTTCCATTTTTGCTATGTCTTCATTTCTACCCAGTCCGAGCCAGATCCTGTGTTTTATATTTCGTTACTGAATCTACCATCTCAGTTCACTGTGATAAATATGAACAAGCAAATCCTCGTATTCTTCTGTTGCCACATTTATTCCTGATTCGTTCGTATTTCCTTCAAATTGCGTTCCAATTCCATCATCGCATTTTACTCGTGTTTGCATCATCGCAACATCCACACGTTGGTTCACAGTTCTCAATGATGAATTCTCAAACATTCCGTGAAATATTCTCAACAACTATCGATTACATGGTCGAGAGAATACATAAAAACAGCGCCTTGCAAACTGTCGCTAACTCGTTCTTGGCCAATCCGCCTACATCGCCCATTTTCGCTACCATTTTGGTGGAATATCTGTTAGAACGGATGAAAGAGATGGGTTCTGATGCTGAAAGAAGTAACTTGTACTTACGGTTATTCAAACTGGTCTTTGGTAGTGTTACTCTATTTCCTACTGAGAATGAGAACATGCTCAGGCCACATTTACACCAAATTGTGAACAGGTATGTTCTTGTCTGTTACTAGTGACAGCTTACTATAATATTGTTGAATATTTAGGTCTATGGAATTAGCTATGAGTGCTAAAGAACCTTTAAATTATTTCTACTTACTGCGAGCGCTTTTCCGATCAATTGGAGGTGGTAGTCACGACTTGTTGTATCAAGAATTTCTGCCTTTATTACCTAATTTACTTGAAGGTAAGATTAGTTTTCCTTAAATAGTACTGACGAATAAGTTGCTTAAAATCTATTAAAAACATTTATAGGTTTAAACCGATTGCAAAGTGGCTTGCACAAACAACAAATGAAAGATTTATTCGTCGAACTGTGCCTTACCGTTCCTGTAAGGCTGAGCTCTTTGTTGCCTTATCTTCCTATGTTAATGGATCCGCTAGTCTCAGCCTTGAACGGTTCCCAAATCCTTATCAGCCAAGGTTTACGAACGTTAGAGTTGTGCGTGGACAATTTGCAGCCTGATTTCCTGTACGAGCATATACAGCCTGTCAGAGCTGATCTGATGCAAGCCTTATGGCGAACCCTGCGGAATCCTGATCAAGTTGCTCAAGTTGCTTTCAGGTATATACTGAATTAAACAAGTTGTGACTTGTCTTCACTATATTATGTACTAAATATGTTTCATTGAAGGGTTCTCGGTAAATTCGGTGGTGGTAATCGAAAGATGATGATCGAACCACAACGTTTGGAGTATGTAGAAACAGATCTAGCACCTCCTGCGATAATTGCGCATTTCCAGGATCATTCAGCTTCTATAGATTTCCCTGTAGAGAAGGTAAATGTACAATATAAATGTCAGAAACATTTAAACAGTACCTGGCCCGTTTATTATAGGTGATAGAAACAGCCTTCACGGCTTTGAAACAAAGTTCTACGTATTCCTTCTACCGGAAGAAGGCTTGGGAAGTGATTCATTGCTATTTGGCTGCTTCACTCAATTTGAACGATGATAAACAGATACTACTGAAGCTGTTCACGTACCCGAGGTATGTATAGTTGTATTACAGTTGCTGTACATACTAGCCAGGCTTGCTTTCATATTTTACTGTTTTTCTATAGCTTCCAGGAGAAGAAGATACCACATTTACAAGGGTCTCCATACAAATCCCAGTATAAACGGGCGAGAGAAACTCACCAAACAGCTCTTACTGGTACGAAACACTATAACCAATCTCTGAAACTAGCTGATTTATTTCTATTTTCATACGATATATTGGCAGGATCTGCGTTTGTGTAATAATATTTGATTTTCCAGGTATGTTCGTAGCTGTAGCTATCAAGGAACTAAACAACCAAGTGTTCCAGACCATGATCAAGGTGGTACGACACTATACAATGATAGCTGTAGCACAACAGGCTGGATCATTTGCAATTACGAACAGACAGGTACGTTAAACTATACGAAACTTAGTTCAGTTTGATCTAGTAACTCTTGTTCATTACCTTGGGAACTGGAATATAGCCTGATAAGTTCCTAAAACAAACAAGCACATTTCTGTATTACCTAGTTTATTGTCAAATAGATATTGTGTTAATTATGTCATATCTATACAGGTGGATCAGACAGCCTTAGATCCACTGGTCTTAGTGGATGCCCTCGCTGCAATTATGGGCCATGAAGAAAAAGAATTATGTAAACCCGGCTACGTTGCTATGGGTCTCATGTTAGAGACAGCGAACAGCATCCTTGGCAGCAAGGAAAAGGTAATACATCTTCAAATAACAGCTAAGGAATCCACTAACTATTTGTGTGTCTAGGCTTGCAGTCTTCCCCTGATGGAATACCTGTCTGAACGAATGTGTTCTCTGTGTTATGAACGTGCCTGGTACACTAAACTAGGTGGATGTTACGCTATAAAGTTCCTCTTCGAGCGTATGGCTCCTCGATGGGTGTATGATCATCTGTTCGTCTTTCTAAAAGCGTTGATGTTCGTTATGATGGACTTGACAGGCGAGGTAACGCATAGTTTCAACCTGTAAACAACAGTCTTAGTTTAATCTTGTCGTTATTCTTTAGGTGTCCAGCGGTGCACTGGATATGGCCAAGGTGAACTTAGAGAAGATGTTAATAGTCTGCGTGACTAAACCAGAAGTAACTTCTGATACACCTGAAGAACAAGAACTAGTTGCGGCACAGATCAAAGCCCTGTATGAAGTCACGCATGAACTTGTCCGTCAAGTAACAAGCCCCCATACTTTAGTCAGAGAACAGGTAAATATACAGTACATTTACATCTCTGGCTCATTCAGATTCACAGCAATGATTTCACTAATGAATAATAGCCTAGATAACTTTATTATTCAATGTGGTTTTTCTTTCAGGCTATGCAATCTTTGCGCCTGTTGGCTGAGAAACAGAATAAGTCTGTGACAGAGGTAATTAAACCGCATAAAGAAGTACTGGCTGATATGATTCCACCTAAGAAACATTTATTACGACACCAGCCTGCTAATGCCCAGATTGGCCTCATGGATGGCAATACATTCTGCACAACGCTGGAACCAAGACTATTTACCATCAGTAAGTGCTGTTTCTACTATCTGCATGTATCTGCGCTGTTACATTATTCGCGTGCAACGTACGGAAGCTGAAGTTGAACCGGTATATCACAAAGTGTACCTGCATTGTTCTCGGTCAACCTACCTGCGCGATTATACCTGTCTTACTTCACGGGGGGTTCGGTAGCTTAGTCAAAGAACCAGTCTTAGGAATTCATGCTGTGTCGCTAGTACGTTAATGTCTTTGTTCCACTAATAATCTGTTAAACAGCGATGGTATATCCATATCCTTTATCGGGCAATAAAAGAACAACGTGTGAAAAGTGTCTGGTACAAACTATACTTGAAAGAACAAGTAGAAAGGATACTAATGTTTGAAATGCTGTACTCACTTTTCTATAAAGATCCACTGTTCGTTCTTTGTCTGTACCTGTTCAGTAGCAATGCCGAGTAACCTGGTTTTAAATATGTTCAGCATGCTAATTACCATCCTAATTAATCTTTGCCACCACCATCGGCTTTACCAGCATCTACGATTGTCGGTTCTATAGGTATTGGACAACATTAATCATTAATAAACTTGCAAAAACATAAAAACAACACTTAACCTACCTGTATATACTATCCACTTGCTATAATAAAATACATAATATACAAAAATTGACACCGGCTACGAAACAAGACATTTATTTTACTTTATTCACGAAATCACTTGCATTATCCCACTGCTTGCATTATCAAAGATACATATACAAGTTTAAAATGTTCTGATTACCGGCGATGTCTAAAATATAGGGCCCCCACATTTATAGGTTAGGCGGAAAATTAATGACATTTGCTTATATTAGGCTAAAAACAGGAATATTCTGGATTAATTTAAAAGAATTATGCTATAAATAAGAGTGTAACATAAAAATAGTGAAGGAAAATCAGCCATATGCTCATATTTCCACGAATCTGTCAAAAACGTGGTGTCAATTTTGTTAGATATTGGGGCCACATTTACTCATTTATTGTCCATTTTGCTTGATTTTTACTACAAACTTACCCACAAATAACGTATTTGAATGCTAAGAATCATATTTAATGCGTGTTTGATAAAAAAAAAAACCGTTAAAATAAAGTAGCATGCTGGTAGGATTTGGGGCAGTAGACCCGGGAGATAGATATTCAAGTAACGTAGCAGTTTGCACTGCTGTGCAATGTTACAGGTACAAAACCTAATTAGATACAAAAGGAAACAATAAAATAAAACACATTTTTATGCCAAGAATTTGTTTTTATTGCACTGACAGAAATTTACTGATTATTTTTCGAAACATTGGTTTTGATTTCTACATTACAAGATGTAGATTACAGACGGAGAATTTTACATGATAACGATGGGTTGTATAATGAATTATTTAATGGAAGCTTTACGCTTGTTGCGAAGACGTGCGGATCTACGTGGGGTGGTACGGTCTGATTCTTCTTCAGTGCTGGTATCAGCTACTGGTACCTCCAATTCTTCCATGGGTGGAAGCGTTTCGAGCACTTCTTTGCCTGTGAACAATATCATAAATATGTAACACGTGTAACGGTTAATTTCACGTTTTATAATACCTGCTGATAAACAACGGCACACAAGCGCTATGAGTGATAGTATTAGACCAATTCCTATTCCAATTTCCCACTGATACTCTTCCCAGAAATTGACCCAGTCAAACTGGGGTTTAACGTCTCGGAAAAAGAAACCCATCGTTACAAAAATTGAGAACACGTCTTCTCATTTGTGTGTGTGAAGCAAGAGTGAACGAGGCGACCGTTATTTTAACGGTTGTAGACCGGTTGTTCTCTGATTGGTTCACGTTGCGCATGCGTATTATATCTGTAGTTCTTATTTTTATGTGTAAATAAATATACGTTTGCATATATATGATATTATTACTACAATTGTATAATAATAGTATGTTTAAATATTTAATATTGTAATAT